>CAKNYM010045008.1:35945-82310 GCA_932195095.1 Andricus curvator | reverse complement strand
CAGCAACCTGGGTCGGAGCAGTGTTGCGGAATAAACGTGTCATTTAAGTAAATAACACGAGAATTCCAGATCAATCTAAAATATATATATACCTAACACTTATATACCTACATATCTACCTCATACATATATACCTACCTACCTTATACCTATACAGTCGAAACTCCATAATTCGAACACCCATAATTCGAACATTTTCTCCGGTCCCTTGACGTTCCTATACTAACGCATGTAAAAAAACTCGATAATCCGAACTTGAACCTCGATAATTAGAACTTTCGGAAATCGAGTGTTTCGAGAAATTCGAATTTTTGGTGTTCGAACTTGGGGACTGCAGTCAAAGTAGAACCGTAAGAAAAAAAACCCGTCGCTGGGGTTTTCCCGGCGCGCCAATTGAGTGACAGACGGTCGCCACCATCCTCTATAAAAGAAAATTCTACAGAGCTTACATTCTCAGTCGAGTTTTCGTTGAGTGCATTTCGTATTGTGCAGTTTCCTTATTTTCGATTCTCTGTGTTTTTTTTTGTCTAATATGACTGATTTAAGTAAGACAAAGTATAAAACTCTATCTTTAGCAGAGAAAGTCGCTGCTATCATAGAAGTTGAAAAGGGCGTGAGAAAAAAATCGCAGATCGCTGAAGAGTTTCAAATTCCGCGGAATACTCTTTCTACTTTTCTCAAGAACAAAGAGAAGATTCTTAGTGATTTTTCTACATCAAACCAAAGCAGAAAAAGATGCAGAAAACCAGATGCAGATAATTCGAACACCTCCATAATTCGAACTTTTCAGCCGGTCCCTTGCTGTTCGAATTATGGAGGTTCGACTGTATACCCATATGCACACTACTATTCTCCAACCGAGCAAGTCACGCCTACCCCGAAAGGGAAATGGCTTAATGGTATAATAATAATAAACGTGCAGAATTTGATTTCGGCGGTTCAAAAACGGCAATTTAGACCTGAGCAACAAGAAGCGTGAAAATCGGCCCAGGAAGGTTGAGGACCATCAATTGCAGGCTCTTTTGGACGAGGACGATATCCAATCGCAAAAAATGCTTGCCGAGCAATTGGGTGTTACTCAAGTAGCCATTTCCATGCGTCTACGTGCCATGGAAAAGGTTCAAAAGATCGGAAAATGGATGCCGAATGAATTGACCGATAGGCAGATGGAGCAAGACCAAACACATGCGAAATCTTGTTCGCCAGACAAAAAAGAAAGACGTTCCTGCATCGGATTGTGACGGGCGATGAGAAATGGATATATTTCGAGAATCCTAAGCGCAAGAAATCGTAGGTTGATCCCGGCCAACCCTCAAAAGCTCTTTTTCTGGCAAAAAAAAAACTAGACATGATTACCAAATATGTTGTTGTATACAATTGCTAATGATGTGCAGTGCACTGATTACATGTTGACAGATATCAAACTCATAAAAAAGAAGTATGGCGTGTCCATGGTAGCTTCATAGGTTCACTAACGCCATCTATGAGCAAACAGCGGATTTAAGCTTATACACCTGGTAAATCTACAGGTAAAGTTGTAGGATTTTTTTCAGTAATTTCGGGAGAGTTAGGGATAAGATATTATTTCGAAAATAATGTCTTTTGACCTACAGATTTCTTCTTGATAAGATATTCAAAGAAATTATTTCTGTTAAAAAAATTTAGTGTGATTTAGATTGTGTACTTAAAGTTATCGACGAATGTGTCGGGTGAATGTGTCGCATCTCGCGTTACCAAGTTCACAATATTCATTTTTTTTTAATTTTTCTTTTGGGGGATCGTGCATGATCAGAGTAAAATTGTTGGTTTATTGAGGGAACCAGAGTTTTATCACGACATAAATTATAGTTAACGCTATTCTATAGTTAAAGAGGATTTATAGTAGAATTTGCCTTGTAAAAGTCTTCCCAACCTACACTAGAGTCTCGCTATAAGGGTTCCCGATATAAAGGACAAGGCAATCCAAGGGGGCGAAAGAGAGGCGCTTTGATGGTCAGCAGAGTTACGATGTTTACGGTTCGGCGCTATAAGAAGCCACAAGAAATAATGAGAAGAAGAACGGTTTGGAGAGTCCCGATATAGTATCTCTGTTGATTAAGTGTACCACCGAAACGGATACTATAGCGGGACTTGAGTGTATCTTATTTCTATTTTTCTTACTTTGAAGTTTTGAACTGGAGCTCGGCTTCCTCCTTGGTAACAGGAGTTGAGGAGTTTTCGGTAGAGGTAATCCTTCGTCGAATAGGAGTTATTCCGATCATTTGCTATTGGATTACTTACTTACTGGCTCGGGTTTCAGTAATTCCGTAGATTTCCAAAATGCAGGTTTTCGTTCAAAGATAGAGCAAGTTTGATCTAGATGACAACTGTAGTAGCCTAGTCGTTTTGCTTCTATTCTGGAATGGATCGCCAATTTGTGATGGGGAAATAGAAGTAAAGAATAAATATATATTTGTGATTAAGACTTGTTTATTATAACTTTGGAAGTATGGCCGTAGAACAGACTTTCCATTATGACAATACAAGCATTAGTGCCCACTCAGGCATCGATTAGCCGATTCCAACTGTCATTAATTATTAGGTGGGAGTTGTGAGTTGCAAGCGATGCACATTCTACCTTAAGACTAATTTTGTGGGGTTTGCATGATGACAGCGTTACACTTTTAGAGTCTCAACAAATTTCTTTCAATCTTGTCAAACAGTGTTTCATTTACACCACATTCGTTGACAATCCTCTCATTACTGACTATGTCTATTAGTGTTTTACCGCATATATTCAGCTGAAATTGCATGCTAACTGCTTTAAAACTTTACTCTTATCCTTTTCTTGGCAAGTCCAGGTCTCGCTGCCGTACAGCACAGTGGGTGCGAGTATATAATTATATAGTGAAATTTTAGCTTTATTTGTTATATTTTTACTTCTGGTAATCCTCTCTTCGTCTAAGGCAATGTTTCATACTGTTTTCTCATCCCTTGCCATCGACTGATTCTGCCGTAACAACCTTATCGCTTATATAAAGCATCCTTGCCTAACACCTTGCCTAATATCAAACCAATCACTCAGTTATCCACTTACCCTTACACTCGCTTCACTACCTGTATATATTGTTATTCGCCCGAAAAAAATTGCGGAGTTGAAAAACGGGATGGACTAGTCATCCCGAAAATTCGGGACGACTAGCGAAGCTTCTGAAAAATATTTGACTACTCTACCCGAATTTCGGCACGACAAGACACTTTAAGTTAATTAATGTTGCTCTACTAAATGCAGGTAATTGCAAATTTGTTTACATTATTTGGGACAACATTTCTCAAGTGTACCCGCCTAAAAACTTGTTGCCCCCGATCTTTTTCAAAGTTCACTGAATTACAATCATACACTGAAAAAATTTTGGGCGAGCCGCTCGCCCACGTGATAGAGCTGCAACACCAAATGCGTCGCGTGCTGCTCGCCCGCAGCTTGGTGCGGATCCTCGCTCTTGTTGGGCACGCTGTGTGCCCAAATTGGAACAGCTGTAGCCCCAACAGTGTTGGTACAGTAACGCTCCGTTCAGGCGGGAGAACGGCATCGCCAATCCGAATTTCGCGCGGAGTTTGTTTCATCCGACAACCGGTTTGTCGTATATATTCGAGCTTATTTTATTTTTACAAATGAACTTTTGATCTTGGATCACTTCTTAAAGAATAACTTCTCGCATTTACGCAATGACCTCAAATGTAAATAAATTATCAATATACATATAAACCTGCCTTTGTGAATGGGCGCCTGCACATAACCTATAAGATAGAAATTTCGTTTTTTTTTGTGCAAAACGTTAATCTTTTTTGGTTGAGGATTTAACTGTTTTTGATTTAAAATCAAAATCTTGTTTGCTCAAAATATGAACTGTTACATTTTTTGTTCAGTAATTATCTTTTTTGGTTGAAGATTATACTATTTAGTTGAACGTCAAACTATTTTGTTAAAAATGAACTTTTTGGTTGATTGTTCATCATTTTAGTTAAAAACTCATGTCTTTGGTTGAAAATTTAAGTATTTGGTTGAAAATTCGCTTTTTTAAATTTTGGTTGACTCTTTCCTTTTTTCCTTCTTTTTTATTTTCTTATGTATTTGTCTCTAATGAGTCGAAATGAGGTTGTTTAAAAATCTAATTTTGATTTGTGATTTTTTTCAAGCTCTGATTTCGGTACATAAAATTATTAATAAGAAATCAGATTTCATTTCGATCTTGAATGAATTTTTTAATAGAGACAACTTTTTACCTTGATTTGTCAAAAAAATATATTTTTATTTAAATACTGTATCAAGGATGTTTTTAAATATTAGCTATTTTATAAATGTATGATTGTTTGGATTATATCTTTTGCTATTTCGAAAATTTGTTTTTATACAATTTGTTATAAAAAATTAAATTTTTTATACAATTTGTTATAAAAAATTAAAATTTTGACTTATGATAAAACTTTCGGGCTAAAAAATCATAAAGTCATTCCCAGAAACTTTGTGTAGAAAAATGGTATCGATCCCTAAAAAGATACGACTATAAAACAATTATTTGTATAATTTGTTAATAAAAATCATGAATTTTTATGTTTAAATATTTTTTCACTTTAAATAACATTGTCAAGTATTTTAAAATTATTTTTCATGCCGACAAAATATTTTATCTCGTAAAAATTCGATAGATGTCTATTAGTTTATAACATTTTTTATGGCAATGAAATGCCTTTTAAACAATTTATTTTCATTACATTTGTATCTAGGCATTCACTATTATTGATTTCTGGTGTACTTAATTGTTTACACGATCACAAAACTCAACTGCGACCTGCATAATTTGTCCGCGAAAATCCATTTCTGGACCCGTGGGGCAATTGCTTTCTCTTTTGTGGGACTGCAGCGTTCCCAACACGCGGGAAAGGATCTGCTCGCACGTTTGGCACTATTGCTCACTCAAATGTGGTGTGGCCGCTGCACCGACCGCCGTGGTGGCACTGCGTTCTCACTAAGAAGACAGCTGCTTGCCCAAAATTTTTTCAGTGTAGTGAACCTTTTTTAATTCCTCAAAGGGGAGACCTTTAGTACGACTAGTTTTCGTAATACAGGGGCTCGAATTTTCGTGACTTTATCACGGATGCCGATACTTAATTAACTATAACTTGTACTCAAGTTATCCAATTTAACTATTCTACGTAGATTTTGGGATTTTTTTTCAGCTTTACGACAAAAATAATGATTTTTCCATACAAAAATTATTTCACCTTCATTTTTTAATTTTAACTTATTTTTGCGTTTTTCTCCAAGGGATGCCCCACGTATTTTTCCAACAAATTTTGCAAAAGAAGCTTCTTTTAATCTCTTAAAAATGATCTATTATGAAAATGGGGCGAAAAAAGTTGGTGGAGATATAGGACATTCCTTGCGCAGAGCCACCGCGTCGCAGCGCATCTAGACATCCTAGACGCGCCAACCTGTTCATTGGGGACCTTTTTTTTATACTTTCTATTATTTTTGATAAAATAGTTATTTTAGAGATTTATTCAATTAAAAATTAAATTTATTATATACTTCGGGTGCTTTTTAGTGAGTCCCCTCGCCTCTCACTTGAATCAAATTGCAACAGAGACCCCTCGCATCTCCCTTGAATTAAATTACAGAAGTTTCATTTCAGAATTCAGGGTGCTTTTTAGTGAGTCCCCTCGCCTCTCACAATTTCAGTAGACGCCCTTTATGATCTTATTGCTGACGTTGCTGGGAGAGAGGCTCGCGCTCGCCACGAAAAAGTTTACAAGCGGCGAACAGTGAGGGAGAGGGGGAGTGGGAGAAATAAGGCCGGGGTAGTTAAGGGAGGGGAGAAGTTAAAAATTTTAAACACTATATTAACTAGGCAACGAAAACCTTTTTATAATTAATTTTTTTTAACTGTTTCCAAAGTCTTAAAAATGAAGTCTCGGTATAAAAGTGGATTAAAGTTACATAGTAAAAGTAGAAACCTCTTTAATACATAACTAAAATTGTTATCTTTTGAATAGTTCATAACAACAATAATATTTCCGTTAACAAATGCTGGCTGTAGCCGGAATTTCAAACGCGGACGCTCGCAACACGGCAGCTGCGCGCAAGGAATGTCCTATATCTCCACCAACTTCTTTTGCCTCATTTTCGGTCACAGATAATTTTCAAGGGATTAAAACACGCTTTCTTTCGCAAAAATTGTTGGGAAAAAATGTGCGACCTCTCTTGGAGAAAAACGCAAAAATAAATTGAACTTAAAAAATAAAGGTGAAATAATTTTGTTATAGACAAATAATTATTTTTATCGTAAAGCTGAAGAAAAAACGTTTCCAAAACCTACATAGAAAAGGTAAATTGGATAATTTCAGTAGAAGTTATGGTTACTTAAGTATGGGCGTGCGTGGTAAAATCACGAAAATTCGAGCTCCTGTATTACGAAAACCAGTCGTACTAGAGGTCTCTCCTTTGCGGAATTAAAAGAGGTCTACCATGACTACAATTCGGAGGAATTTCAAGAAGATCGAACACTTGAGAAATTTTGCCCCATTCAGAAAAAGGTAGAAGGGATAATTGGAAACACAGTTTTTTTCCATTATATGTGTTCATGAACTCGGAAACAAAAACGTTCATTTTTTTCCTTATTAGGAATGTATAACGGAATACACAAGAACTTGGAATTATGACGGGTCTCAGGCATTGCTCGCAGCGGTCTTGGCGTGAATCCAGACAGTCTAAACGTAAACAGTCAGTGGCGTGTGAACCATCTGCGTACTGCCCGCGCACTGCCGTGCCACGGCAGCAATTCTTGGAACGACTTAAACTCGTACGCCTTAATTCCAAGTTCCAGTGTAGTGTAATTTAACGCAATGGAATTTCTCAGGGAATTCAAGAAATTGAATCTATTTGAATTCCATGGAATTCAATGGAATTGGAAAAACTAATCTGATAAGTTTTTTTAATTATAACTTTGAAGACATTTGATCAACAATTGGACTTATATCTACTTGTTATTAGGAAAACAATGTCTTACATATTTTTTAACGTTTTTGTTGGGTTAAAGTATACTTGAAGCTTTCTCAAAAATATTTATTTCAGTGGTAGTAATGCGATTTTTTTGTTCAAAAGTAAACTAATTATTTTTCGGTCACATCTTCCAATTTCAAAAAGCTCTTGCAACATGAAAGTTTGCTGCATTTTTTAAAATTAATAAAAACCAATTCTGCAACCCGAACATAGCCCTGCGGTGTTTTAGAAGTTCTATATCTGCTATCTTAACTCATTCCCTGCACAATAAACATCAATCAACAGCTGTTTCCGCTTTTTCACGCGGAAACGCCAAACATTACAGGTTTGTCGGTGAAAATAGAAGGTTTTATCACAACTCCACATTTTTAGTGTAGACAAACATCGCCAAGCATCGTAAATTGGTCAGTCAGTGAAGCATAAAAAAGAGTGTTTGGTGCCACAATTCTAACGTGGAAGCGATAACGATATTTTTGTAGTGCTGATGCCCAGGATGAAGGCCAATGTATTTTCAACAACAAATTCGCAAACGCAAGAAACTGCGCGCTGTTCAAATTTCGCGAAACCATGTTTTTTTGACGATTGCGACCAAAGCATGAATCTGCGAGAACAAAAGTTTAATTATAAATGGAAGATATCAAAAAAATGTACAATTTGATTAGTCGAACTTCGGGATCGGTTAATTTGTTTGCTTAGAAAAAAATCAAAACTGTAAAAATTGGTCACTTTCTAATTTTAGCAATAATACACGCATGCCCTTCAAAATCTGTGAAAATATGTATTTTTGTGAGTTGAAAGCTTGCGAAAAATTTCAGTGTAAAGTAGTAAATACTTTGGCAGGAAATCTGTTTGTTGTTCACAAATTGTCCGTTTTTTCAGGTGCTGTACTTTTAAACAAAATTGTTAAATGCAATGAAAGTGCAGAATTTTAAGTACATTTAATGCTTCAAATTTAAGGTTATTTCTATTATTTTCACGAATTACACAATTTCTGAATTAACTTTGCCATCAAATGTGAATGGTATTTTATCGATTTGAAGTCTATTCCATTTTGTTTTAAACATGTGTATGGAATAAAGAGTTTATTGTCAGAAAAATGCAGGTTCTAACGTTTTATAAAAAATTGAGAAGTGAAGAACGGAACGTATCCCCAAATGATTCAAAGTATTTCTTCTTAAGTACAGCGTATTTATTTAATACGATGGGTATGAAGATACGAAGAGAAGAACAATTTCGTATATACCTACTCTAGCGCCAGTTTCTCGCAAGCTGAAATTCGTCTTCTCTTTCGTCGCTTTGCAAATTTATTCAATACGAAGAACGTAAAGAATCCTATATCGGAAGAAATGTGTCTATATTTCTAATGCACGCATGTTTTTCGCAATATAAAATTCGTCCTCGCTTGGATCTCCCTGCGGATTTCTTCCACACAAACAGTTGAAAGGTACAAATGTCAGGAAAAATGTGTACGCTGAAAAATATGGGCAGCTAAAATAGTAAAATACTAACGAATATAATCAACAGAACAGAAATATATTCAAATCATTTCCTTTTTTTGAATCAGCATTAACAATAATACGGAAAATCCATCTTCGCTTTCTCTTCTATTGAAGTGGTGTCGAAAAGTTCAACTTTATGGCGACTTCCAGTTAGAAAACAGAAGAATGAACAAATCGAAAAATTATCAAAATCTGTTTCAACAAAACATCACGCACTCAGTATAATGGACAATAAACTTTTAATTCAATACCCATCTCTTCCAACATTAATTAAGAAATTCGAAAACAGTAAGACATTACTTCAGTACATTTCCACAAAACGTTGAACCTGCATTTTACGAACAATAAAGTTTTCATTTTATACACATTTCTTAAAACATGATTGAACAAACTTAATAACAATAAAACACAGTTCACATTCAATGGGAAAATTAAGTCAGGAATCGTGCAATTAGTGATAATAAAAATATCCTTACATTTGAAGAATTACGTGTACCGTTTGCGCACTTTTGATACAGGATTGTTAATCAGCGCAAAAAGTTAGCCGAAATTTAAAAAAAAAATCATCTCAATATATTGCTTCGTTCACGAGATTTTTTCAGCTGACGCTTTTTGAAGGCGGTATTTCACTTTCAGTGCAAATGCCTCGCACGTAGAAGCTGCTTCCCCCATTCCGCCGTCACGCAATGACTTGCATGTTGTCCGGAAATTCACCGCGATGGCAAACCCTCAATTCACAAATAAAAATTCACACCATTTTTCTGAAATTAGTTAAATTCTTCATCAACATTTTCTTAAAATGTGAGCTCTCTACCTTCAAAATTGCACCTGCCGTAATTGTTCAGAAAAAAAATTATCTCATAACTGATCATGGACTGCAACCGCAATTTTGTAAGACTAAAATCAAGGAAGTTATTCTATTTGTTTATAATGAAAAAACGCCTTTTCCTGCTTTCAGCCGTTTTTGACCAATTTTAATCAAGAAAAAAAGATCTGAGTATTGCTTTGGTACAGCAGATGTTGGGGATTAAAAGTCTGCACTTTCATTGCTTTTAAATTTTTTTTTTCAAAAGTACAGAACCTGAAAAAACCGACAACCCTTGAACAACAAACAGATTTCCTGCCAAAGTATTTACTACTTTACACTGAAATTTTTCGCAAGCTTTCAACTCACAAAAATACATATTTTCACAGATTTTGAAGGACCTGCGTGCATTACTGACAAAATCAGAAAGTGACCAATTTTTACGGTTTTGATTTTTTCCTAGGCAAAAAAATTAACCGATCTC
Organism: Andricus curvator; assembly: GCA_932195095.1. NCBI lineage: Eukaryota > Metazoa > Arthropoda > Insecta > Hymenoptera > Cynipidae > Andricus > Andricus curvator. The sequence goes on along the minus strand of CAKNYM010045008.1, from coordinate 72,483 downwards.
GAAGTTCGACTAATCAAATTGTACATCTTTTTGATATCTTTCATTTGTAATAAAACTTTTTTCCTCGCAGATTCATGCCTTGTTCGAAATCGACAAAAAACATAGTTTCGCGAAATTTGAACAGCGCGCAGTTTCTTGCGTTTACGAATTTGTTATTGGAAACATACTGGCCTTCATCCTAGGCATCAACAATACACGCAAATATCACTGTCGCTTCTACTTTAGAATTGTGGCACCACGAAATGCTTCACTGATTGGCCTAAAAGTATTAGATAAATGGCAGTGTCTATGTGTACCGAATAAAATCCGATTAATCGTACCGAATTTTTGGTACACTTAGCCACAGCCTAGGTAAATTAAAAAATCCACTTCATATGTACCTACTTCTTGAAATATATGAACTATAATCACAAAATATGAAGAATGTAAATTATCTTTTTGTCCGACCTCCCTTGAAAACGCGCCATTGCATGCACGTGAGGCAGGCGTAATGTGGCCGCTTCCAGCCAGTTCGCACATGCGCACTCCGCCGCTGGGCCAACATGAAACTTTACGCCCGCTACTTAACACTTCACGCCCGGTAAATAACATTTTACGTCCGCTACATAAAACTTTACGCCCGCTACACATACACTGCACCACGCAAGTGAGAATATAAAGGAAATTATCTTTATCTTTAAAAAAATTGTATCGATGCACCCCACAGTCTCCCTTCTGCAAATTACGCTATTCCTTTCTTTCACTTATAATCTAAAATTGTCAAGTACACCAAACATCCTCTATCTGCTTAACATGCTTGTTTTCAAGAAGGGTAGGACAAAAAGTTATACTACTCAGGAAACTCTTTCAAATAATCGATAATTTACCTCACGCTTCGCACTCGGCTCTTTTCGGTTTTCGCACATCGTGCTCGGCTTAGATAAAAAAAAGAAATTTACTTGCAAATATTATAAAATAGACAAAACCTCTACGTTTTAAGTGATTGTTAAATTTGTTTTTATTTTAGATTAAAAAGGAAGTTTATTTACTTAAGGTTCTATCGGCCTTAAGGAACACATTCTCATTACAATACCCACGAAAGTCCAAAGAAGAACGCTTAATTGCTTAAGAAACAGTTTTGGATTAACTTACTGAAAATGCTCCAAAAAAATCGAAAATTCCGTTTCTGGTCAAACAGTGTTTGTTTTATCCATAGGAAACTATATTTAATTTTTTTTACATAAAACCAACACCTTCTCATTAGGATGAGAATGTAAAAATTTGATTTTTTGTTTATTTTGTAATGTTATTTTTCACGATTAAAACAAAAACTACACGTCCTATAAACAAATAATCAACAATAAATTTGTAGATCTTTCTTGAGTGGATAATTTGTGTATAATCATCTTTTTTCGTATCTTGCATAGTCTGAAAGCAAAATGGAATTTTTTTTTTATATTTTATATGTTTCCTGGGGTCAAAAATTTGAATTTTTTATTTTCCAAAAAATTCAAAAAGTTGTTATGAAAATTTTGTAGGGCTTGCAAAAAGCAATGCTTTCTTTTTTTACTTTTATTTCATACCGTGCGTTGTTTGGCTTAAAATGTTGATTTTCTTTAGCTTTTTTGGATTTTGAAAATGCTATAACTCTGATAGTTTTCTTTTTATCGGAAAAAGTCGTAAGGATAAATTGTTCATATTTTTGAGTACTACGAATTGCCGTACATAGAATTTTTAAGCTTTGAAAAAAATGATTTAAAAAATTTTGAAAATGATCTAACTTTTTGAATTTTTATCAAAAATAGATGGCTAAGGAACATGTCTTTTTCTTTTCAAGCTTAAAAAAATGTGCTAAAGCTCAATCCAATCTGATCATTTTTTCGAAAGTTATCGTGCCTACAGACAGACAGACTACAGACAGACTACAGACTGCAGACTACAGACTGCAGACTACAGACTGCAGACTACAGACTACAGACACACAGATAGACAACTTGGTAAGAATCGTTTTTTCTAGCTCAGGGGTCTCAAAACGTGGAGATTTGATGAAAACCGACTTAGTCAAATTTTACATAAAACCAATACCTTCTCATTAGGATGAGAATGTAAAAAGTTGTTTAAGCGTAATATCAATTTAGTTAAATAATGAATATAAACGATAAACCTAATTTAAAAATGAATATAAAACACAAAAATACCACGCTGAAAACACCAGTTCTCGTAAGATCACTGAAGTTAAGCATTGTTGGGCGCGGTTAGTACTTGGATGGGTATACTGCGTGCTGTTGGCCCGTCGTGGGTGTGGTGGGCCCACATTGGTAGTAAATATCCACCTAGAAACACTACCTGAATCGGGTAGTGAGGCAATGAACTTTCGAGTTCGAACTGCTAATCAATTTATGTGTGTATATAAAACTTTCAATTTATTGGATTATGTTTTTAGTAACATCTTTTTTGGCAAGACAGAAACTATACATACCAATCTAGAAAATTTAATCATAAAAATGTGAGCTACATAAAGTACAAGAAAATTAAGATGCATGGTCATGTCATGCCCTGTCCTATCCTATCCAAACATGTTCTATCATGTCCTATCTTATCCTGTCTTATCCAATCATATCCTATCCTTAGAAACCAATTTTTTGTGTATATTATCATACGAATATTCTAAAAGAATGTCAGAATGAAAGGGTATACATTCCTGAGGAATTGCAAACTTCACACATTTAAATTTCTGATTTTGTTATAACACCAGCGACAATTTTTTTAAATTGATATAAATATTAAAGTACATCGAATGTTTTAGTCGACACTTATGAGTGCATTCATATAATTAAGAATGAGATATTTATAATGTATTTGATTTATTTAAACAAATTTTTTAAAAAGCCTAGCCCGTTACACTGGCAAGATGTTATTTGTACGAACGCATTTTCTCATTTATATGAAGAAATAACTTTCCTAATATTAATAATTATAAAGTCCTTGAAGTCAATAAAGTCCTTATTCATTAAAGACTAAGCTTTAATTGTCAATAAACAAAAATCTTTTGTGGACGTTTTTGGCGTTACCAATAAAAAAAAATATCAGACTTTAAAATGTGAAAAAATTTAAATTGGACACTCTGTTACAATGAAATTTTGTAAATGTGTAATATTGGATAGTAGTTCATGAGGACATTTGTTGCCATTTGAATAAAAATGATAATTTTATCATCTCAATTTCAGATTTACAATAAGTGACCTCAAAAACCTCTTATAAAAATCTTTTATGCTCATTCCCCAATTTTGTTTAGTAAAATGATCTGATGTTTTGGGTCTGCCATTTTGAATTTGTTATTTTTTAGTCTAGATCGATTCGGATTCAGCGAGTTCAAAAACCATCTATAACTTTATTTCTGCCACATTTTCTACAAATAAGACTTTTTGCGGCGTTTTGACGATTCTGTCCCACTGTGCATTTGGACAAATATTAAAAGAAAGGGAGAGGGCGATATTTTTAAATTTTTTGGCGGGCTGGCTCTTTTTCGGATGTACATATTAAACTGGTTTCATATATGGGATGAGAATAATTTTGATTAGCATATTATCAATAGATTTTTGTACGGTCTATAGTATGGTTGCAACATTTTTTTTTAATATAAAATTTGACCCCACTTTTCAAAATAAAACTGTTCCTTCTGAAGTTTCGCCCTTTTTTGTCCCCAAAATAAAGCGAAGAACTCACCCTGTCAAAGCCGTAAAGGAAAAAGTGTCGTTTTTTTTTGGTTACGGGGAATTAAATTTTGTCCATTCTGATTCAGGGAAACCAACTGTTACGAGGATCTGTACTCTTTTAATATCAATAAAAAAATAAAATTTCGATGGAATTTTTCCCGCTCTTTTCAGTGATCATGTGTATTTAAAAAATTATTATTTGACTATTAAAAATTAAAACAAAGTATTTTCTCAAAAGATGTACTAAGTATCATTTTGGAAGGTGAGATAGTATATTTTTCAAAAAATCCTTGAGATTAATGAAAAGAGCGGAAAAATCTTAGAAAAACTGAGGTAGAAATGTCATTTTTTGTTAATATTAAAAGAAGATTTTGAGGCGATGATTACGAAAATTACTATGCAAATTAGTTTTTACACTAAGGCTGATATTTTTCGAGGAGATAGACGATAAACATTGAAAATCACATAAGTACATACATACATACATACATTGATCAGCAGTTCGAACTCGAAAGTTCATTGCCTCACTACCCGATTCGGGTAGTGTTTCTAGGTGGATATTTACTACCAATGTGGGCCCACCACACCCACGACGGGCCAAAAGCATGCAGTATTCCTGAACGGTCACCCATCCAAGTACTAACCGCGCCCAACAATGCTTAACTTCAGTGATCTTACGAGAACTGGTGTTTTCAGCGTGGTATCGCCGTTGGTGATAAGTACTACAGGGAAAAATTTAGGAGTGAATTTTGTTGCAGGTAATTTTGTATTTTTACCTTAGGTATTGGGATCTGAAGTTTTGGGTGCGCTAGTGTCGCGAGCTCGCAAAACCAGATAGCGTTTTTGAGATGAATTTTAATTTGTGCTTAAAAAAATTTTACTATCATTTTTACTAGTTTAAAGCAATTAGTGAATACGCCATATAAATATTTACCGGAAACTATGTGTTCAATATGGAATTTTCTTCGTATACAGTGAAAAACCACGTTACAGCTAAAACTGTTTTCGCCGAAAAAACAATTATTTAACTATGTCATGTAAGTTTCAATACACTATAAGCTATAATGTTGACATGAAAAAACTCCCTCGTTACTGCGCCGACCAGACCCGAGGCGGGCGCTCTAGCGAGGGATGAGTGTATTACCCATAGTAGGATGTAAACTGTCTGCTATTATATGTTCGCACGGGTAAACAGTAAATATTACCGTGAGTTGAGAGTAACTGTCATTGTAAGTGGGCACAAGCCATTGTCTACAGTTTTCTTAGTTTTTTGTAATTTTGAAAGCGATGTGCTCCTTTATTTTAACAACACAATGATATGTACATACCTAGCATTTCGAAAATAGTGCTTTAAACTAACAGCTCAACATTGCGTTATCAAGGACTGATGTAATGCGAATAGCAGATGTCCGCAAACAGCTTATTTAAAGAGTTGGTGGTGAATTTGCATGTCCGTGCAAACTATCATACGTTTTTAATCGAACCGCGTAAGAAATCACTTGATTGTTTTATCGTTAGTGAGGCTGTTTTGGATGTTAACATGTGACGTATTGCTGATTGCAAGCAGACGATGTCAACTTACCCATGCCTTCGAGGTAAATATTAACAATTACCCTCTCAACGTGGGTAAACATAGTAGAATACACGAGATTTCAGGGCAAAGATTACCCGCCTGGGGTAATTTTTGTTGCAGGTAATATTTACACTGAAATGCGGGTAAAGATTACACTTAGTTTTTTCTGTGGCTGCACGATGGTCAATCATATTGTGAATAATGGTGTGACCTGAACTATTTCTATGACCAGTCACATGGGTGTCTTCCCGGCCCCCACGAAACGTTTGAAAGGGTTAGAAGTGTGATCTACATCCGTTATTTTGAAAGATCTACAACTTTTTTTTTGAGCTTCTTTGGAAATTATTGGTATTTACTAAAGTAAATGGAAAAAGCATTAAATTTGTATAGTACCGAAATACCCCAAGGCTGTAACTATTCCATCGATCGTACGAAAATCTATTGAAAATATTTTTCAACATTTTTCTTACCCTACACAAAAGTAGTTTAATAAAGCTGAAAAAATCCAGCCATAATCCAAAAATGTCACCCCTCGTCTTCTTTAAATATTTGTCTGAATCACCAAATTTCCCCCCATCAACTTCCATCCAATAGAACTACATTTTGACCAAGTTTGAATCCGACCGATTTTTTGGGTAGGTGCACTTGAGAAGAAATGCCCCATATACAAAAGAAGATTGCTAAATCGTGGAGTACAGGGCACTTTGAAATAAAATGCACTTTAATTTTCTTTTGACAATGAAAATTGAACGAAAATTATAGGCTGTAGAACCTTTTAAATAGAAATAATGCTTTTTGTCCCACTGTGCGATATTCCTTAGCGTCCCATTTAAACCCGTAAGAATTACATAACATTTTTAAAGGGCACGGTGAAAACAAATTTCGCACCTTGTTTCCGCCATTTCTGTCGAAATTCATTTTCTTAGAAGGGGTTCCTGGCGTTATCGAGTTATTCCTCGGACCCATCCCTTCCTCGCAATTTAACTCTCCCTTTTGGGCCTCCTTTCGGCTCACATCCGCGAAGCCGTCATGGAATGCGGTCCTACGGGCACATGGGGTTGCGTGGCTCTGTGGATGTGCAAAACAGGGGCGTAGTCCTAAATTTCTGCTCGGGCCAAATTGTGCCTGATCTGAGACCGTTTTACCCATAACACGAAATCACCGTATAAAGAGAGACCGTCTGATGCGTGGTGTACCTACAATTAACTTGATGTCTAATCAGCGGCAGGAGCTTCACGTTGTTATAAGAGGAGAGGGAGTATGTAGTAGGGAGGTCGATTTACGGCCCTGATGCGAAGCCGAGGAAAAGAACCTACTCTTGAGGTGAGTAAAAGGAGATCCCGTCTCTCTCTCTCTCTCTCTCTGGTCCTTCAGACTAGCCCTCCGCGAATTCTCTCGCCGACAAACAATCTCTCTCTATATCTCTCTGTCTCTATCTCCCTCTCAACAGGGCCTTAAATCCGAAACCGATTTAGATTTAGAAATTTTCTACAACCAAAAATGAAAAAAAAGCTGCCTGCTGCGCGGGTAAATTCTCATCAAGCGCTTCGCGCTCGGCTGGCAAGTTTGAGCGCACCTTTGGCGCACATCTGTCAGATCTCGCTCGATAATGTATTTAAATCGCGCGCTCGGCTTAGTTTATAGTGTAATTCATATACAGAAGCTTACTTGCAAATATTAAAAAATTGTCCAAACCCCTAATTATAGAGTGATTATTAAGTTTGTTTTTCTTTTAGATTAAAAAGAAAAATTAATTTGTTTAAGGCTCTATCGTCCTTAAGAACACATTTTCATTACAATATTCACGCTCGATTTTTTACACCCACACACACAATTCTCTAATAAATTATATAATCAAAATAATTAATTGTACATGTATATAGTATACACACCCCTGTAAAAATTTGCTGATCTGGATCTGGCTTTTTCTTCATTAAAATTAATCTTACTTTCTTTGAAGAAAGTAACATAATATAGTATTTCTTTTTAAACTTTTTTTTTGTATATCGCGTTGTTTGGCTGAAAATTTGAATTTTCTATTTTTCAATAACATTTTCAATGCATACAATCAAAACTGTTGGTCATAAATGGTTGGTTAACGAACTCGTCCCTTGTTTTTAGGCCTTAAAAAGTGTACCAACGCTCAATTCAATCTGATCAGTCTCTCGAAAGTTATCGTATCTGCACGATACTACAGACAGACTATAGACATACACCTACGAAAAAAATAGTTTTTTTTTTAGTCATTTCGAGCGCGGATAGCACTGGGATGAGTGACCATCTGCGATGTATGACCGGGTTGTGTATTCGCTGCGTTTTACCTAATTTTGAGCGGGAGGTTTGACGCCGAGGATGATTGTGTGCAATCGATTGGTAGGGTCGAATGTCTGCCTTCAAACTCGACTTTCGGAAAACCGGCTGATCTCGGGAGGTGGTTATCTGCAGTTTGCTTCTCACCTGGCCAAATGTCCAAGCAAATGCGAGTACTACTAATAAAGTCGGCTGCAGCCGTGGATTATCTCTGTTGTTGTTGTGATACTTAAGTACTGACGATTGAGGCAAGGGGTGAGGAGGAAGCTCAGAAATCACAAAATATAAATAAACTAATAAAGTCGAGGGGTTAACCACTCCTGTAATCTGGTTTCCACTTATCCTTGAAATGTCTATAATCTTTGTTAATTATTTTCTAATCTTTTGCAATCCCACGTAGATATGTGTACTATTGCTGTAATTTGTGTAATACTTGTGCATAATCTCTGTGATATTTTTGCAATCCTTGTAATATTATGAACTCCGATGTAATCCGGTGTAATACTTTTTCCATCCTTGTAATGTTTTTCAGTTTCTGTGTAAACTTTATTCAGGCCCACTAATATTTTAGAATCCCAGGTAAACTTTTTGTAAAGTCTTTTTTTCTCAATCCCAGTAATATTTTTTAATTACTGTAACCGTCTGAAATCCCAATGCAATCCCTGTAGTGAAATCTCTACAATCTTTGTAAAATTATTTTAATCTTTGCGTGATCCCTCTCTTTTTTTAGAATCCTTGAGATATTAATAACTCCCATGTAATCCCATGTTATCTTTTTTTCTATCCCTGTTATATTTTTCAGTTCCTATGTTATTGTACTCAATCCCACTAATGAGTGATCCTTTTATAACGTGTGTAAGGTTTCCTAATTCCAGTAATAGTTTTTAAATCCCTGTATTAGGATTGTGTGTAATCTCTGTGAATTTTGGATAATCCCTATAATATTACGTAATCTTTGCATTATCCTTGTCATGTAATAAGTTACATCTGCAATGTTTTTAATCTGTAATATTTTGAAATATTATGTAATATTTATGAAATCCCAGTAATATTAATTTCTGTACTTTCTCTTCCTCAAAGAGGAAGCTTTGTAGTGGTGGAAATCACCATATTTTTGACAGAGGTATTTTCAAAGGCATTCGAGATAGAATATATCTAATATGAAATTTTACCATCAAAGAAACGATACTCTAATATTAAGAGTGTCATATTCTTAAAGGCATATTTTTAGTAATATTCCTAATGAAGTAAGCGAAATTCTTACTTTAAGAGTATCTTCTAACCAAGAAGGGAGTAAATATTCTTAAAATGAGAATATGAGTGGGGAAAGAAGAAATGCGCAAAGGGAAATGCGCCCTGCTCTGTTCAATGATTTCTTTTAATGTTTCGTGCCACGTGCTTTTCGATCAGTTTCCATTTTCGATTATTTTACCCACGAAGTAGTATAAGGAGGCCAAACTCCATACTTTCGAATTTATAATAAGTGACAAGCTTGAAGAAACGCAACCAATTCTAAGGATAAATCGCGTGCGCACATCTATCTCCCTCTCTTTACAGAAAATGTTAGAGTGAGAAAGGTCTGACGTCATATTTAAAAAAAGAAGTAACATAGTGAGGTTAAATACCGTCGTGCAATTTCTCATTTGTTCATGTTTTTTTGGGTTGTTTAGTTAAATGTTTTTCTGTTTGTAATTTTGGGCATTGAGTGTTTAGCTTTGAAGAAAAGTGGTAAGCACAAAATATGAATAATTAAATATTTCATCAAAATTCGTCAGAAAAATGAAAAAAGGTTTAAAACTAACAAAATGGTAGCGGGTTTTCCGGAAAAATTAAAAATCGATTTTCTCAAAAAGCTCACCTTTAAATTTTTTGCCAATTTTTGTTTGAACTTGTACTTTGATAATGAAGATATCTTGTAAGTTTAATGCTTGCTAAATCACTTTTGTAGCCAGGAGAATTCTTTTTTCTTACAATCGAATTTTCTACTTTTTCTTGGAAACAATGACAGATACGAAAAAATGTTCAGATTAAAGTTTACATGTCTAAAAAAGTCATATCAGAAATGTCTGTTGTTCTTTTGCCATATTTTTCATAGTTTACGAGAAGAATTAAAAAATTACATTTTTAGGGGAAAAAAATTTTCTGGCCTCAAAAATGGTAAAAAAATGGAAACTTTTTAAAAATATTCTGAAGAATAAAAAAGGTGGGGTTTACCAGAAAATATTTTTTTCATGTTTTCAAAATTTGGAGAAAAAAATAAAAAAGATTTTCTTGAAAACGCCACCTTCATTATTCTTCTAAATATTTTTTAAAAGTTTCTACAAATAAAAGAAAGGCATCTTATCAGCATCATGCGGGCTAAACCATTTTTGAGGCCGAGAGAATTTTTTTCTCCTAAAAATGTAATTTTTGAATTGTTCTCGTGAACTATGAAAGATATCGCAAAAGAACTAGATACATAAGAGAAAATTCGATTATAAGAAAAAATAATTCTCCTGGCTACAAAAGTTATTTAGCAAGCATCAAAGTTACAAGATATCTTCATTATCAAAGGACAAGTTTAAAAAAAAAAAATTGACAAAAAATTCAAAGGTGCGTTTTTAGAGAAAATCGATTTTTAATTTTTTCAGAAAAGCTGCTGCCATTTTGTTAGTTTTAAACACTTTTTTCAATTTATTTATAGAGGTTTTTTTAGGAAAAAATTAGGTTTTTTTTGAAAAACAAAGCACAAAATTCAAATACGCATAACTTTTTAGAATTTTTTTTTGCAAATCGGAAAAATACGTATCGCCTAGTTTCCTTTAAAAAAAACAATATATTTCGTCCCCGAGAGGTTCTGCGATTTCAAGTGTAGAACCCTGCCTGATTTGAAATGGATTCGGTCTAGGATTAATAATTTTGTAGGTTGTCAATCTACTTTTTACGTAAAATTCCAATTCCGAAATGTAAACTGAACATTCGATCTAATTTGAAATCAGCGTTTCACGTGAAAATAATTAAAATAAGACATTTTTTTGCTCTGTAGGCACTTTTCTATTGAATAGGGAGTTGGGCTGACTACCTCAAAAATTATGTATTCTGGTATTTGTTGGGTAAAATGAAGAGACTGAATTTGGAGGTTCGAACTTGATTCCATCAGCCTTAATTGGAAATTTCTTGTACAATGAATAAATAATTTCGTAAGGATATTTTTCTTTTAGGTTGATCCATCAATTACTTCAAGTGTCTACATCCTTAAATTAAGTGAAAAAGATGCTGCTTCAGCTTGCTCTGCTAGTGCTCATCGTCGTCCAGCTCGTCCTACTGCCACTCGCGCTGTGCTTCAGGGTCAAAAATCAATCGAATCCTTCATAGATGCTGAAATATCAGAAAAAGAGAAAACATGCATTGACAAAGCCCTAGGAAATTTAATTTTTGGATGCAATATCGAATTTAGTCCAGTCATCTTAGTAGTTTCACATAGGAATTTGAGATACCCAGCTATAAACTTGTATAAACTTCTATTTTGACATCCCAAAACTTGTCTCAAAACCTACATATCGTAGGGTGTACGCATCTGTCAAAATCTAAGGTCAAAGATAAAGAAAATCGATTTTTTGCACATTTTTTGAAAATATCTCGTTTCCTTTGGGGTTTACGCTATTTGTATTTTCTATCAATATTGTAGAGGATAGAATTATCTCTAACTTTTGTCTCTAAAGTTTTTCTATACGTTGAATCGTTTTCGAGATAAAGGGCAGTGAGCGCGCAGTGATTAACTATGTTAGAGTACCATTTAAGGTCAACCGGTAGTCCCGATCTAAAATACGCCACATAAAGTTTATAAATTATTAATGAATATATAATTATAAATAATTTTCATTTTTTTTTAAATATCGTATTATAATTAATCATTTTTTTTATTACGTATCTATTTTTAATAAAGTATCAATTTATTTAATCACACTTACCTGCTCGCCTAGTTAGAAAATTATGAAGGGAATTACTTAAATTATATTTTATTTCTAATCAAAGTTATACTAATTACTTAAATAAATAAAAAGAAAGAAAGGAATTAAATTTTTAATCAATGTTTTTATTAAAAGATTATCATTCCATACATTTATGACTGTCAAAATTAAAAAAATTGAATAATAATTATAAGAACTACAAGTTCTAATTTTAATTTTCTTCTTCTTCTTCATCATGGTCTTCCGGTTGCTGTCGAATTTCAGCTTCCTCTTCATTATCCTCTTCAACGAGATTTGTCTTCAGGTCTTCCATGATTTCGGGGTCAAAGGTTCCACCTTCATTGGCATCACTTTGATATCGCAAAGCATTGAGACAAGCTTGCCCATTACACTGGCCACAAGGTAAAGAGCACTGCAACCCCGATTTCCTGCATCCACATCGCGAACCATAACCATTCTTGTAGTTGCAGAATATTGTGTTTAGCAATTTCTCTGGAGCAGATGGTAAAATTGTCGTGATAGGTTCTAGGAACTCGTTACGCATTCTCCAACCCCATTCCTGGGGTTCCAAATCATGCCCTAACCAAGTTTGAACTTGATAATAAACACGATTAAAATGTTGATGAGCTGCTGCACTTATTGGTGGAATATTTGATAACTGCACAGGTTTATTTAGTTTTGTTGACTTGACATATTGGGCATAACGAAGATGGTCGATACTGTCCACAGATTTTGGAGCATTATAGACTGCCAACAAGGTTTTCATTCCATTCTCAAATAATCTTTGTACCGGACAGTTTTCTTCTTCAAATGCTGCAGCAAGTTGACTCAAATTCGGCAGTTTCTCAAATGTTCTTAAAAAAGTTTTTTTCCCTTTTTTAAAGAGCGCAGATGTCGTGTCACAGCCACTTAATGCGTGTTTTGGATCGGGACTACCGGTTGACCTTAAATGGTACTCTACATAGTTAAGGATGTTCCAGGGTTATCTCATTTACGAATAGATATTTCTCAAATTTACAGAAATTATTTCTATTACCATTTGGAAATTACATGCAATGTTTCAAAAGGATTCGCTAACCCGTTTAGAAATTATTTGAATCTAAAGATTCAGTGATTTAGCATGGGCTCTTATGGGAAAAGGAAGTTTTTGTACTTTTAACTGAAGATAGCAAGATTATTTGACGAATAGTTTTTTCTGACACTTTGAGAACAGTTTGTCTGAATATTAATGAAACTTCTTGCGAAATTTTAAATTTATTTGCTAGCTCGTTGTTTCAAAAATAATATAAATATAAGTAAAAATAACTGATTCTGCGGCGGAAAGTATAGAGCGTGGCAACACCGCAAATCAGTTATTCCAGGAGCGTAATATTAAAAAAAGCTTCAGGTAGTTCAGGGCCGTGCATGTAGGCAATGGAAAATATTTGGGTGTGTGTCAAAAGCGTCACTTTTATTATTCAGAATAATATTTTGTGAATATATGCATAAATAATGCTTAAAAATATTTATCACTGTTCATAATTTCTACGGTATGATCGGTCTCCTTATTATTACTCCGTGCTTTACTCAAAACTACTTCGATTTAAGTACTTTAACCTAGTATTATATTAAAAATTGTTTTAAATCATGGAATTGGGTAAAACGGCCGGGGCTTCAATTTCACAACTTTTTGGTAATGACCCATATACTGTAATTCAATTTTTCCTAATGATAAAAAAAACTATACCGAACTTTCAGAATCGAACCTAACCCTCGTTGAATTTCGCATTCTATTAAGTCAAGCGAAAGAGCTTCTTTGCAATCACAGCACCACAACTGTTTCCCTAGGAAGCGTAATTCGACTATACGTCGCCCATCACAGGGAATATTTTCTTTAGCTTCACTCGAATACATTTCTGAGGCCTTTTCTTCTGTAGGATAAGCTTCTTTTGCAGCTCTCCGTGCATTTATTTCAGACATGTTACGTTGTAACTTCTGTCTATGATCATACACCTTCTTCGACACTATTCCGCCTTTTCACCTATACGTTTTCTTCATTTTCGCTATTGTCTGAATCGCATATTATATTTAAAAACTATTTAAAAACTCGAAAGCTCCGATGATCCCGAACCATGTAAAGCGATTTCTAACCTACAACTTTGTTGACTGGTCAGCCATTTTAAACAGTTCAAGTCTACCAACAAAACAGCACGAAATTACGATATATCCGACGTTGCACGATCTACGGCTTTCTGGAATTATATTTATAACATAGAATATTCAGGTTCTTAAACAATTTAATCTTCAGAATATTATTTATATGAAATATAAATACATAATATTTATGTTTTTTAACATTTTCCCTTATCTAACACAGACGTACTTCTCAAAACGTAAATACGAATTTTCGATTTCTTAAGATTTTTACAGGCTTCATTAATAGCCAAAAGTTTTTCCACGACGAGTATAAAATAATTAATTAATCTTGAAATTTTCACTGAAAATATTAAAACACATTCTCAATCGTAACAGTTTTGTTCTTTACTTCATGTGATCAGGGAAATTTCCATCTCAATATCCTCTATTGATCAAAATGGTCAACAGAAAAAATTTACTAACATTTGACTAACTTTTGTCCAGAAGGTACACCTGGAACATCCTTAATCACTGCGCGCTCACTGCCCTCTATCTCGAAAACGATTCAACGTATAGAAAAACTTTTGAAACAAAAGTTGTAGATAATTTTATCCTCTACAATATTGATAATGAATACAAATATAGCGTAAACACCAAAGAAAACCAGATATTTGCAAAAAATGTGCAAAAAATTGATTTTTTTACCTTTGACCTTAGATTTTGACAGGCGCGTAGACCCTACGATATGTAGGTTTTGAGAGAACTTTTGGGATGTCAAAATAAAAGTTTATACAAGTTTATAGCTGGGTATCTCGAATTCCGAGATACTTACCTTATTTTGACTAAGATGACTGGACTAATTAGATATTGTGGAAACTACTTAATTCAAACAGTTTATAAGAATTTTACGTCCGTCCTATTCACCACCAACATTTGAGATGATATCAACTACACTTCTTGATAAGGCTTTTGAAACAGACACCGCGATTACTAAAAAGAATCAACAGTTAAGTAGGAGTACTGGAATATTATTTTTCAATGAAGTAAGACATGCAAATTCAGACATTATATTGGGTATCATTCGTCACTTAAACGGAAACACCTATTTTTTTACGTGATTTTGAGATTTGACACACAGAAATAAGATAACAAGAACTTTCAAGAATTGCAGTTGAAGCCATCAAGTTGGCAAATACGGATTATTGTGTAGACGTATTTTCGGTTGTGTCACAGGAGTTCCCTCACAGCAAGGGATATCGGTGGGATATCCCATTTATCTCCCACGATATCTCAGGCATATCCCAGGAGATTCCAGGGAAATCACGAATGATATCCTGCGGGGCGGAAATCTCGATATCCTTGGAATGTCCCAAGATATCCTAATTATATAATTTGCTATAATATTAAAAAAAAATTCATATCTGTACATTGTACCCTTTGCAAATAATTTATATTCTCTGTGCTTTAAATAAACAAACTCATCATTATTGCTAAAAAAATATTTTCCCGGAGCTACAAATAAGAATCGAAGATAGTATGTAGAGCCGTCTTCATAACTTTTCAGTCTTATCTTTTCCAACACTTGTGACTTGTTGCTGACCGTATAGGTCGTTTTACTATATTTGCAAAATTGTTTTAAGTGTCACAATTTTGAGATGATTACTTGTTTATTCCGTGTTTAAATGCAGATAATATGGTATAGGTATATGTATTTATTATGCTTTTCTATATGTATATGTGTAGATTTAAGTAGAACGTACAACGTACAGTAGATAAAGATAAAACTAAATCAAAATCAGATCACTGAAATTAAGCAGCGCTGGGCGTGGTTAGTACTTGGATGGGTGACCATTCGAGAATACTGCGTGCTGTTGGCACATCGTGGCTGTGGTGAGCCCACACTTGTAGTAGTTATTTACTACAAGAAACTATCCACCTAGAAACACTACCCGAATCGGGTAGTGCCACGCCTACCCTGAAAGGGAAATGGCTTAATGGTATACATGCATGCAATCCATGCAAGCTGCAGGTTTAAAAAGATCAGAAGTTTCGGCTTTTTCTACATTACAGTCAACTTAACCTCAAAAGTGCACAAAATGTATAAATGTATAGTTTAACGAGTTTAATCGGGTTTACAATGAAATCAAATCTTTAGTAACAAAAGTAATGAACAAAAATTGTTGTTCAATAAAATGAAAAATAAAAGCAATTAGTTAAAACAGAAATATAGTAATCGCTGAACAGTACGTGGATGGAAGGTTTGCTTTTCAAATAGTAATATTAATAAAATTGTAATAGGTAATAATAAACAGTTAATGTAAATCATAAACAAATAAATCAATTTAATGGACATCAAAAATGGTATCAAATTTTTCATGAGTTTTATCCATTGCCACAGACATCCGCGGATATACATATCTAACATCCAGCGAGCTTTCATGTATACATATACCTATATTACATGTAAAATGTACATTAAACATTTCTTAAAAGCAACAAAATTGGTGTTCTTATATATTCCTTTTTATTTCTTGAATGGAAATCCACTAGTAATATATTAGAATATCAGCAGCATTTTTTATATTGGGATATCTTGTGGACATTCCGTGCGGGATATCGTCAGGATATCCTGTCACGATATCCTCCGGAGCGGAAATCTCGATATCCCTGGAATATGCTACGGATATCCCGGGAGATTTATGGGACATTTTTCAGGATATCACATATCCTGCCAAGATATCCTAGGGATATGCCAAGGATATCGTTTTGTTGTGAGGGTTTTTACTTTTGAATCATTTGGGCTTAAAAGTGTGGTTCGTGACGTTCAATATTCAAATTGTAAATTTAGTGGCAGAATCTATGATAGATCCTTCAGCTTATGATAAAGTTAAACTTATTCTGGACCATTGTGAAGAACAAGAAAGCATTCCAAAGCTTTTAGAAGCTGGATGCTACGAGATGCTACTGGATGCTGCTCGTATAAAGAGATTCTTCCAGTTATCGACGAAGAATTTTGCTGGAGTAAACATCTTTACTTATATTACATTTTTTTGAATAATATAAAAGTTTTGAGGCAAAAAGTAGGAGTTGGAGAAATCTATTTGGGTCAAGAATTTACATCCCTTGTGTTCGATGAATTTTTCAAACAAGAAGTCGAAAATCTTCAAAAAACCTACACGCCACTGGTTGAGATAATTAAAAAGAATGACTTTTTTATTGCAGATGCTGTTGTAAGCTGGTTTGACTTGTATTTAAAAACTATTAACGGACAACTTAGTTCCTCTATAGCACTGCATATTGACACAATCATGCTACCGGTGTGTCTTGCAGCAAATTTTCTGCATCCGAGTTATCGAGGTCATAAATTAAGTACAACAGAAGTGTTAAGAGTTAATGAGTTCTCACTCGATAATCTCGATAAAGAGGGCTTAAACCAGTTAATATCTTCCAAGAATAAAAAAGGTATTTTTTAAAAACTTTTCCAAAAGAAAGTAAACTCACCTACTACATTTTGGAGTATAGCCGAACAGGAAGCTTCAGAGTTTTCAAAACTAGCTCAAAAGGTGTTATCAATTCCAGTTTCCAACATTAATTTAAAGTGTAACTTCCTTCAACGAAGGAACTTGTCTAATGAACAATCAGCTAAACTCGTCAAATTATACTATGATTCAAAAATTCGAGAGTGAAATATGGTCTTCTCAAGTCTGTCGAAAACTTGCTTCGAAAAAAATAAACTATCTTTGTTGATCTCAATTAGTATTACTACTTTTGATTTTTGAATTGAAAAAACAAACATTTATGTAATCATTAAGTTTTAATTTAAACTTAACATCGATACCTGCATTTAAAAGGGCATGTGATGCTTTACTGTGATTGTAAACAATAGGTTAATGTTGAAACAATTTGTTTATTTTTTACAAAAGTGTTCTTAGTAACGAAAGTATTCTCTAACCAAAGTTAATTGATATTACATGTGTACTTGTAATAAAATAATAATTTTATTATTTAATTTGGTTAACAATAATATGAAAGATATATTCAGTGTTCAGTTTCTTTTAATAAAGATATTTTCCTAATGTAAAACAATTGTACATTTCATTATAAATTAGTACTCATCAGTAACATTAGTGTCGGTTATTTTTAATGTGTAATAAATATAAATTAATTTTTTCGACGTTTCAGTACTCAAGTGATTTCGGAGTTTGCTGTGAACATAAGACCATTGGGAAAACAGCCTCTCTATTGCGGCAGTTGAACATGGTATGTTCATTAATTTGTTAGCCAAATCCGACAAAGCAGGATGCTTTGTTTCTGCCAAACACCAAAGTGTTTCCGGATTTTTTTACATGTTTCTCCACTAACGATGCAAAAATTCCCTTTTCATTCAAATAGGCATTCAGTTTTATCTACACTGTTAGAAATGTTCATAAATTTCTGATACTTTTCAGTTACGGATGTAACATAATTTTACAGATTTCTGTTACAAAACATGAATTTATGATACTTTTGTAGTAAATTCACTAAATTTTTCATGAAATTAGGAGATTGTAACATAAAATTACTGCACTGTAACATAAACTTACTAATTCTAATGTAAAACTACAGATGTGTGACATAAAATGCAGAAATTATGTCTCAGGTTAAAAAAATTTATGTTACGGTAACAAAATATACGATTACTAGTGCGAAGAGCAAACGGTACGCGCAATCAGCTGTTGTGTCTTCGGCTTTCGATAGAATGTGTTATACACTTTTGGTGTTTTCAGTGTTTTTAACCAGTGTGAAAGGTTAGTATGAATAAAATAAAGATATAAGTGTGGTGTATATAAGTTTATAACTGTATAGTTTAGTCGTCTTGCGAAAACTGAGGTTAGTAAAAAGGAAAGAAAATTTTGAATGTAACGACTATTTTGCCACAATTTCTAACAATTCTAGTATATATGTATGTATATTTGTTAGAATTGTCAGAAATTATGGCAAAATAGATGTTGCAAACAAAATGTTACAAAAACTAAAATTTATGTTACTTGTCACTCATGTGAAATTCTGACACTGTAACAGAAATTTCTGTGCCCATGACAGAATTTATTGTCACATGTCACTGGAGCTTCATGCAGTTACCAGTAACACAAATTTCTAAACCGTAACAGAATTTTCTGGTACGGTAACAGCATAAAGCTCCAGTGACATGTGACAGATAATTCTGATCTAAATTTCTAACAGGCTAGGTTTTCCTTAAAAAATTGGTTAGCCATCTCATTATATTTTGAGTTATTAGAAAATATGTTGCCTTTATAAACAGGGTGCAGGATATTTGCAGCTAAATTCATTGGATTGATTACTTTTTCTAGACGAGCAGTAAAGATTCATATTCATCGGCGCAGATAGGGAATTTTAGTAACAGCCACTCTTCTACAACATCTGCTATGTTGCATTTATCACTTTGACATTTGTTTATCAATTTACATACTTCGTCAAAAATTACTGTAAGTTTCAACAATTCTTGTTCGAACTCTCCATCCAAGATTAATGCGGCTGCTGTCTCCGAATTCGTATGTCGATCTTCCTGAACAATATCTCGCATTATACTTAAGCTTCTAAGAAAACATCTAAAACAATTGCGATAACTACACCACCTTGTATCGCCGAGTAAACAAATTCGTATGCCACCGCGATTTGTAAGCTATTTTTCTAATCCTGGAGACTTAAATGCTTTTAAGACTGGAACTGCTTTATCAAAGCAAGAAAGACGAACGGTAGTTTTTGGCGCTGCTTTTAACTTCTTTTACTTCAACCTCTCTGCTTTTGTTTGCTTAAATTCTACCAAGTTTTTCGCCTATAAATTACCGCTGTGGCTAATGCACGTCAGATGCCAATAATCGATTATCTTTCCCATGCAGAACATCGTCGAAAAATTTTCCGAAACGAGAGCGTAAATATTGGTATTATAAATTTCTTTTTCATCTTTAACAGCTTCATCTGCAACTTCTTTTAAAGCAACCGCGGTTTCAATTTTTTGAGTAAAATCCCAGGTATTCAAAAATACTTTTTCTCCATTAGCGTTGTGAAGAATACCAACTACATATTTTTCGTTTTGGCTCGAGTTCTTCCATCCATCTAAAAGTAATACGCTGTTATCTTTAATTGAAGACGAATTTTTCTTTAGTGTTTCTGTAT
This sequence comes from Andricus curvator, assembly GCA_932195095.1. Taxonomy (NCBI): domain Eukaryota; kingdom Metazoa; phylum Arthropoda; class Insecta; order Hymenoptera; family Cynipidae; genus Andricus; species Andricus curvator. The sequence continues at coordinate 52,663 of CAKNYM010045008.1, read as the reverse complement.
AAAATTCATCTAGTATCGACCCACTTAAGGTATTTCTAGAAGATGGTTTGTAATTCGGATTTAATTTGTGTACGAAATCACGAAAATGATTCAAATCAACAGTCGAAAACGGTATATTACAACTGAAGACAAATTTCGCCAAAGCTTCGTCAATCTCTGATAAAGTCTAACTTAAAGGATTTGAACTTGGAGTGTCGATCTTAGTAAATTTGGGATTTTCCTGTAAAATAATAAAGTTTTTAAACAAAAATCCTTCTAATAATCATTCAATATTCGGAAAATAGTATCTTCATTGGCAAGGGAAGAATTTCTAGATACCAGGATCAAATTTTTTAATTTAAAATTAGAAAAAAAATAAATAAAATTCATAAAATTACTTTACGTCTTTTCTGTGGCGGAACTTCCAGAGAGTCTTTTGGTTTGCAGATGTTTCTTAAGTTAAAACAAATACGAAGTCAAAAGGTTTTTAACATTAAATATAATCATTAATATTAACGAAGGATCAACAATATTTACATACCTGTAAGCTAGAAGACGGTCGTAGTTAATATTTTTTTAAATAATATTACAAATTGAGCATTTTGAAACTGCTTGATTTTCAAATTTTAACCGCTCAAACTGCAGTTCTTCCCAAAGGATTTTTTTGTCCCTTTTCACTTCTAACTTTTGATTTACTCGTTTTTTAAATTTTATAAAAATAATTCACTAATCTCGCACTTAATGCATTCCGGAATAAGTGAGGTTATATTATGCTTTTTTCCCTCACCCGCCCCCACATTTTAAGTCCGCCATTTTTTACGTTCATTACATTTTTTTCGTATAATACGTAAAATACGTATTATACGTATAAAAGTTCGAGTTACGCGTAACCGTGCAACGCTGACTTTTCGACAAAAAAGACTTCTGTTGGATGTCACATGACTTGGTTAATGTCGTCAGCTTGTACCATGCGCGCACAAGAAACTTAAACGTTCTTCTTATAGCGGCCAATCAGAATCGTCGTTACAAGAGAATATCAGAGTTACCACGAAAAGGGTATATGATTAGCTAATCAGAGTTAAAATGTCCATGGTGGAACGCATTGCAATTTAATCATGATTAAAGCCTCGATAAAAGAATAATCATGATTAACTATGTAACTAATCATGTATTTAATCAGAGTTGGTGATATCGGCCCTAAGAATATATTCTTGGCGCCTATTTAAGTTGCAAATATTCTTAAACTTAGTGAGAAATTCTTAAAATTAGAATATCGTTTTTTCGGTGTGTAGATTTGTTGTATCCTCGAATATTTCCAATCTGACACAAGGGGTTTTCCATGTATTAGGTTTAACACTTTTCTGGCACTTTTATAATTTTTCGAAAATCTGTTTTCTTTTACTATTCAACTTTCCAAATTACTATCAATTAGCAATATTAGCAAAATACAAAATTGTATGTATTAAAAGAGTTTCTATAATTTGACTATTAAAAATGAAGACAAAGTATTTTCTGAAAAGATGTACTAAGTATCATTTGGGAAGGTGAAATAGTGGATTTTTCAAAAAATCCTTGAGATTAATGAAAAGATCGGGAAAATCTTAGCAAAACTGAGGTAGAGATGTAATTTTTTATTAATATTAAAAGATGATTTTGAGGCGATGATTACGAAAATTACCATGAAAATTAGTTTTTACACTAAGGCTGATATTTTTCGAGGAGATAGACGATGAACATTGAAAATCACAGAAGAAAAATCACACGGAAAAATTTAGGAGTAAATTTTGTTGCAGGTAATTCTGTATTTTTACCTGAGATACTGGGATCTGAAATTTTGGGTGCGCTAGGGTCGCGAGCTCGCAAAACCAGGTAGCGTTTTTGAGATGAATTTTAATTTGTGAGTGAAAAATAATAGTATATTGTGCTACAAGTTGAAAAAGCGAGAGATTTAAAACGAGTGTGAAGTTAGCTACCCGAGCGGAGCGAGGGTGGCTATCACGCGAGTTTTAAATCGTCGCTTTTTCAATGTGTGGGACACGACACTTTTTCTATAATTTGTTAAAAAGTGCTAGTTTTTGTTTACCTGTTTTTTGTGTAAAAAGAAGGCGATTTTTTGTCGATTGACGCAACAATGACAATGGCAATTATCAAAACCATGGCAATAATATGGCAGTAATAATAAGCTGGTTGTCACAATTGAATAGTTGGCCCATAAAGTTGAGGGCTTCAAAACTTCTGATTTTTCGTGAAAAAAACCAAGCACAGTATTTTCGGAGAAACTGACGGTGTTTTTTTGATTTCGCCAAGTGACAAAAGTACATACAAAATACACAACTCGAGACTTTTCAGGAAATTGCTTTTAGGTTAGGGACGACAGTCGGAAAATAGAATAAAGTTGGCTGCGCACGATGCACGAGTCCACCCGAGACAGCACGAACCCACCCGAAATAACATTTACTTTTTCCACTGTGCCTCACTTTTATCACTGTCAATTTACTTTTTCCACTGCATCTGTCCACTTTTGTCACTGTTGCCCGGAAAGGTCGGCACTGCGCATGCGCCACGTCATCGAGCAAAAATCGGTAACTTTTTACACCAAAAACAGGTGGAAAAACTGGCACTTTTTCGCGAATTATAGAAAAAATAGATTAAACCAGATTAAAAAAATGACGAGAAGTTTGTACATGAATACCGCAAACTTTACAGAGATTTAGAACAATAATTGCACAGATTGGATTTAATATGTTTGTAATCTTGGAAAAATCTCTGTAACCTTTTTGTAATATTTTGTAATATCTTGAAAACGTATATAATCTTTTTAGGTTCTCCCTCCAATATCTGCATAGTCTCTCTATCTCAATATTTTGTAATCCCATGCAATCTATTTGAAATCTCTATAATATTTTTATAATATAAGCAAATCCATGCTGCCATTGCTTACTCCATGTAACATTTTTAAATCCCATGTAATATTTCTGGAATTCCTGCAATTTACTAAAATTCGATGTAAACCCATGTAATCTTTGTGTGATCCCGATAATATTGTGAGATCCTTTGTAATTTCTGATGTAATCCTTGTAAAGTTACAAATTCCCGTGTAAACTTAGCTTAAGCCCGTATAATATTTGTGTAATCGAAACTGAAAAAATGGTTAGTCGTGTCAGCTATTTAATTTGTAAGATATTGTATTGCTATATTATTAGTTGATATTGCTATTTTATCAGTTGATACAGCAACTTCATTAGTTGCAGTGGCTATTGAATTAGTACCAGCAACTGATGAAATGGTTGTCCCAAACTGGTAAAATAGCAGTACCATATCTTAAAAACTAAATAGTTGGCCAAACTAACAATTTTTTAGTGTATGCTCTCTAAATTTGAATTGCTATAAAGTTACAAATGAAGGAGTCAAAAGGAATTTATTTTACTAAAGTGAATTATTGAAGTTTCAAATGTGAATTAGTGATTCCCCTTGGGACTCAATTTGTATATAGAATTTCTGTTTGGGACTAAATTCCATTAAATTCTAATCATTCATTTATTCCTATATGTGAAGTAATGTGCCAATTTTCTTTGCAGAGCTCTTTAAATCTGAATTATTGAAAAGTCGTCCATTAATTTACTTAAGTAAACATTTATACTAATCATTATTTGTATTTTACTATTTATTTTAGTATTTTCAACTCTTCACTAAAGTGGTAGTCCAAACTGACTAATAATTAGTGAAAAGTTTAACGAAAATAATTACTGATCGTCTTTTCACTAATTCAGATTTAGACGAGAATTTAGAGATTTGAGAGAGTACCTGTTTGCATATAAGGTTCGTTCGGAATTTTTTCAAGAAATCCTGCGCCACTGAAAAGTAGGTAAGAGCGAAGGAGAGTGGTAGCGACGTGAAGGGAAGTTTGCTTTATGCACCGGGTTATTAAATCGAATGCATATTGTGCAATAGAGTTTGAGCCTTTCGGTGCAAATGACTTTGCGACGACTTAATGTAATAAGATCTTAATTGCATACGACAATCTTCCAGGTAAATTTCAAGTTGTCCCAAAACACGTTCTGTAAGGTCGCTATAAAACCGAATCTTTCTATCTAACGTCGATGAAAAATTGCCCATCTTCAGCATTCTCCACAGTGTGAGATAGTTCCAGAACGTTATAAAAATAAAATTATCATATCCTTACAACGGTGAAGGCTGTAAGGAATCGACTCAAAAAGTCTATGAAATGATTGAAAATTTTTTGAAAATGGGTAAAACACCGGAAAATGATAGTGAATTTTTTTTTTGACCTTGGATTAAAATACATAAGTTTGAAAGAATTAATTTTGAAATTCTTTAAGATTGCAATGGTTTCAATTTTATATGGTATAGTTTTAAGCACTTCTAATTTTACATTGTTTAATTTCGGAAGTCTTGAGTTAAAAATTTTTAATGTGCACAATAAAAATCTTCCGTCGAACATTTTTAAGTCAAATATTATGTGCACTCATTACTCATCGAATAATGGTTCACCGACTTAAATCAGTAACGGGTGTCACACATTAATTATTGAGCCCCGTTTTATTTTATATCGTTTAATTTCACTTTTACGTTTTTTCACTTTTTAGCTAACGATCATCAGTAAATGTGTTACATAAACTGGGGGGGGGGGGGTACATTTGGGAGAGAAAATGGCGTTACATAATTAATGGATAGCCCTTTACTTTCCTCCTTTTCCCTTTACTTTTTTTGACATTTTTTGCAAATAAACATATAATTTAACATGACTAAACCACAAATTTAAGTCTGAGGATAATTGAAAGCGTTGATCATTTTTGTGTTAACGAATTTGAAGTCAAATTGTTGAGATTGTCAAAATTCAAAATGACCGATCCAATATGGTGGACAAAACATATAAACATGAGTGCCGTGACATCAAAATGGGTTCTCGGGCGTTTAGTGGCTGATTACGAAACTGAAGTCAAAAATCTAAAATTCAAAATAGCGGATCCAATATGGTGGCCTGAAAATTAAAAACTTGGCCTCATGGCTTCCAAATGGATCCTCAGGGGGTTTTTGGGTCACTGATTACCAATCTGAAGTCAAAATACCAAAATGGAGAATGACAGATCTAGTATGGCGGGAAAAAAATTAAAAAAAGTCCCATTGCTTCAAAATGGGTTCTACGTGGTTTTGCGGGTTACTGATTACGAATCTGATGTCAAAATTCAAAATGGCAGATTCAATATAGCGGCCAAACAATTAAAAAATTGGTCCTTTGGCTTCAAAATGGTTTCTCAGGGGTTTTTCGGCCGCTGATTACTAATCTGAAATAAAAATTCCAAAATTTAAAATGGCGGATACAATTTTTATTTTCTAATTTTTCGTTCAGCATACTGGATTCTCAATCTTGAATTGTTGAGTTTGGACTTCTGATTCGTAATCAGTGACCCGAGAAAACCCCAAAACCCCATTTCGAAGTCACGGAACTTATTTGTATAAGTTTTTTGTTTGCCATATTGGAGTCGCTATATTGAATTTTGAAAATTTTGAAAATATGAATCCGAATTTGGAATTAACGACCCAAAAACCCCCTTAGGACCCATTTTGAAACCACGGGACCAATTTTTCTATTTGTTCCGCCATATTGGATCCCCCATTTGGAATTTTGAAAACTTCAAAAAAGACTCGCACCAAATACATGGTAAAAAAGGTCCCGGTGGAATTTTCAAAGTTTTTGATATTTTTTAGTTCATGCTCTCCTGATCAAAAAATCCTCATGGCAAAAACTCAAATTATGAACAATTTTTGCGCTACGACGATTTAAAAGTCAGATTTGGGTACATATTTTTACCTGTGGAGTGGAATATATCACAGACTTTTTTTCCACCCTACAGAAGCTACTTACCAAGATCAGATTCTCATCTGCACTGATATTATTACGCTATACATTGTTTTTTATTGTTTCTTCCATATTTTATTTTGTTATGTTAAGTAATAGGGGAGACCACCCTACAGTAGATAATGAACCTACAGTAGATAATTGTTAATTAAAAGCACAAATATACCTTAAATAATTATTTTTAATTTTAATTTATTAACACATACAGAGTCATGACTATTAATTAAATTGAAATAATTGTTTTACAAACATTAGTATTTTAAATCAATGATTATCTACTGTAGGATCATTATCTATTGTAAGGTGGTCTCCCCTACGCATATTAATGATACTCCCTTACCCAAAATTACCTGCAAACACGTTGCAACGCTGGAAACTTATTATGTTGTATGAGTGCTTTTCTTAAACGCTTAGCGTGGAAGGTAGGATGAAAGCCTTGGCACGAAAGGAGAATTCTGTAAAAGGTACTTTGAGTGCTTGACATAAACTGGTTTATCTGTGCCCAATTACAACGCTGGGTGTTGATTTTTTTGTCTGGCCATTCAACTTAAACGCTTTGCGACGAACTTGGGATGCAATCTTTTAATCGCAAGTAGCGTTTGTCATGCGTTTGTGAAATAGCTATTTGTGTGACCGATTCAGACAACCAAACGCCTGTTGAATAGAAATCTAATTTCGCGTTTGAAGCTCGATAACATGCAATTATATATGAACGCTTTGTGGGTTGCCTAAGCGCTTAGCGCATCGTCCGAACGCTGGGCGCTTATCACTTCCAGCGCGATAACATCGCATTGTTCGTCCGCGCAATTTTTTTTCTACATAAACGTGCACGAGAGCAATACAAAGGGTGAAAAAAAGTCTGTGATATATTCCACTTCACAGGTAAAAATATGTACCAAAATCTGACTTTTAAATCGTCGTAGCGCAAAAACTGTTCATAATTGGAGTTTTTGCCATAAGGATTTTTTGATCTAATTCCAGGTTCCAGTATATTTCTAACTGAAATCCTCTATATAATTGAATATTGATATATTGAAAGCGTTAAAAATTTAATAATTTTTAACTGGATACTTTCCATTCTGAAATTTAGAGTTTGACTCTTGAAAATTTTATTTAAAAATGGAATCTTTAATAGTTGTATAATTTTAACAAGAGAAAATTCATATTTAAATCATATTGCGCTGTACAATTTCAAAAATTGAACAGTTACAAATTATAAGCATATTAGATTTAAACGCGTTTGTAAGCACTGTAAATTAAATTGTGTAATACTTAAAATTTTGCAGCATTTAATATTTTGTACTAAATATGTTTATACCTGAAGGACTTTCAATACAAATTGTTCGGTTTTGGTGGGGTTTAGTTTAGAAATAGAAAAATAAAGTCTTTATTGTTAATTGATTATTGGTAGATTTTTCAAATTTAAAGGCTTTTATATGAAAGTATGAATGTCCAGGACAAATTTTCAAATACTGGATAACAATCGAACATTTTTTCTGAGAATCAAGTGGTCTGTTTTAGGACAAATTAAAAAGTTTTCGAAAAAGTGTTAAGAAAATTAAAAATAAGTAATTTCCAAATGTTCCAAGTTAGTTTAAAGCAATTAAAGATTCAAGAAGGTCCTTAAAATCGCTGGAGGTGATATGCCACCTTCCAACCAAGAAGTACGTGCGAAGCGTCGGCTCGAAGACTATACCAAGCGATCGATTGATAAAAGCTCTGTCCCGAATATGGAGGAGGGGGTCTAAAGGGGTTGATAGTGGGACGGGTGAGCAGGGGATGTTGCTCGAAATTCGACCTGGAGGCCGCGAGGCGAAGTATATTGAAGAGAAAAAGAGATGAAGAGAGTGCGAAGCAAAGCATAGTTGAGACTGAGGTCCGGAGAAAGAGCAGGTAAAAACATAGTAGGGAAGATAAAGAAAAAATAAGACGAGAACAATATTCTTTGATCCTTTCGAGCTGCGTCTCTCGTCGGACTCTCTTTCTTTTCTGGCTCCTTTTCGTTCAGAGGCTCGCAGGACCTCCCTGGACCTCACTGCGGAGGTCCTCTTCTCACAAAACGGGTCTGTTGGGCCCTCATCCAAATACAACACTTTTGTACTGTATTGCATTCTGTTTGCATCTTCCTTGACACTTGCACACTTTTCTAAATAAGTAGTTTCTATTAATTTCGCAATATTCCGAGAAATTGATTTTTTTACAACCGGCGTGACACATCTAAAAGTAACAATGGGAATGGAATAATTATTATAAATTTGTAATGTATATTTATATAATATATTAAATTTACTCATTTAATAAATAAGATATCCAGATTTTCGATCATTTTCATTTCATTTCTATGCTCGTACTACGGAGAGAGGTAACACGTCTCATGAAGCTAATTAATTATTAACTAGATGCTTATTAATTATACCCGTGTGAAAAATTTCGTGGCAGTCTTGAATCATGCTAAAGCCAGTACAGTTTTTCTTAAGCCTGTACATTCACGCAATTCTAGCCTGGCGCTAAACTGGCGCTGTCTTGTTTTGCTACGTGTTTCATTCAAACATTTCTACTGTCTAGCTTCAGTCTTGGCGCTATCTAGGAGTTCGTTACGAATTTGATTCAATCATATTTTAGCTAGTTTCTAGACAGAATCACGGCTTGGAGTTAAACAAAAATTACAGAAGTGAATTCAGAAAATAATAATTTTGGATAAAAGATTTAGGAAATTACAATTCATAATTGCATAAATTCTCAAGTAATAATTAAAAGTACACTATTACATATTTAGGATAATAACCAATAATTATTGAAGGTGATTGAAATCTTAATATACGAACTGTATTCTTAACAACTATTTTCTTTTAAATGTTTAAAAACATTTTCTTTCAATTGAATTATATAGTAAAGTTATAATAAATTAATATTAAATTTATAATAATTATAATATGTATAATGCTGCCTATTATATTGATCATATTCCAGAAAATCAAATTTTAACATAAATGATTTATTTAATTGATTTTAAATATTTATTGATTGCGTTAATGAGAATTAGGCCTAACGTATTTATTATTCAAAGTAATAAATAATAATTATTGCGTAGCCTAATCGCAAGCATAATCATACAAACTTTATTATTTTCAATTATTTATTCACACATAAGGTACTGTTCATGTTTAAAAATTGTTCATGCACTGAGAAAAATGGATTATACGAACTGGATAATAGAATTAAAGAATAATACACCGTAAAGAAAAGTATATTAGCGCGTATAATCTATAATATTTTTCTAATATATGAAGATGTTACCAAATATAATCTCTAGATGTTAAATTCTTATAATCTTCAGACATTAAATTGTAACATCTCAGATTTTAAAATATCCAGGCGTCTGTGTAGTCTCAGATGGTACATCACATCGTGGCGCGTGTCATATGCATCCGTTTGCATTAAAACAAGTAATAATTAGGATATAAAATGATTATTTGTGCTAAATCACACGTGATTTAGATTTTGAAAATGGGTAAGTTTATATATTTCTTTTCATTACACATCACTGCCACTTGTACAAGTGCAGAAACTTCGCCTCCTTTACTTTCGTTTTTGTAGTCTCATGATAGCCACTTTTCTGCTTATTGTGTGTTTAAAAAATTGAAATTTTGTTCCAGTTCTACTTCCGAGCTCGTCTATCAAAATTTTGTATATGTTTATAAATACGTTTGCAATCATTATTATATGTATTTGAGGTTATCTAATGGACCAGGATTCTTATATGGATATTAGATTTTAAAATCTTGGATTATAGATTTTATTATCTCAGATTATAAAGTTTAATAATCCAAGATATTATCCTGTAATATCTATTTCTTAATATCTATAGATTGTAGTTCTAATAATCTGGATCGCTGTCCCATAGTTAATAGTCCAAGATTATATCCGGTAACATATTTTTTATTACCGGGTATAATCCATTTTTCTCAGTGTGTTTTATTGAAATAAATATTTCGATGTAATCAATTGAAATTCATATCTGACAAAAATGATTTTTTTTTTAATTTAAGATGGCTGAGTGTGCTAAGGCGACGGGACAATATTACAGCAATATAATATGAACTTACACATCAATAGTTCGACACCCGGCGCATTTACAAGATTTGCGGAAACTCATTTTTTTTGTGTACACATTTTTTAAAATACTTATAATTAACTGCAAAACCTATATATTAGACTTTTATGTAAAAAAATAATTATATTATTTAATTAATGATTATTTCTTATCAAAATAGACGATCTGTATAGAAAGTAGTCGATCCGAGCGTTACAGTCCAGTCTAGCCACTGGACAGTCAGCCTATGGCGCGCCAGTGTCGACTCCAGTCGGGCTGGCCAGAAATAGTACAGCGCCACGAAATTTGTCCACACGGGTATACACTCAAAAATCAAAATGCACGTTCTAGAAGAAATATTCTTTTTACAAATCTAAGTAATCATCCTTAATCTTAAGGCACATTTAGGAAATTGGTATTTTTGCTTCAACGAGACGAAAATGATGATGAAATGAAGAAGGAACCAAAAAAGCATATAATAAACCTCAGATAAAAAACATGTGTTACCATTAATCGGCGTTTCCTCCTCTTCGATTCTCTTTAACTCCCGACACTTTTATTTTTGTTTTTGTTACAATGTAATATTTTTCTGGCCATTCCTGTGGCCAACCTTTTTCGTGTATGGAGGTCACCGATAGATGAGAATGAGGGTCGGCGCCAATGTCCTCCCATTCCCTCTTTCGCCCACGGATGGGCCGGTGAACCCTTTTTGTTTCTCTCGGTTTTCGCGGGCCTCTCACATGCAGTAACTACAAACGTGCGAGCGCTCCATGAGGTAACCTTGGGTGATGCATGACGTTTCTCACGGTGATAATTATCACCGTCGCCGAGACCTTCTAAACTTTGCACCTCCTCAAGGACCTTCAATAACAGGTGATCATTGTCACGCCTCATCGACAATGGATCACTTATACCTGGCGCTGACGCAAAACCCCGAGGAAAAAAATCAATAATGATATGGTAAACCCATGTGGACAAGAATATTCCAATGATCGACAGCTCATTTGAGGGCCAATCAGTTATCAATAACTGATGAGAGGTTCAATACTCAATATAATGAATGATTTTCATAGATCGATAATGAGACCAATAATAAACCAAATTCCGTACATGTCTTTTTACTCTCAAATCTCCACCGTAAATCTCAAGTATTAACTATTAAGCCTTAAGTCCAAAGCACTGACTTCTAAACACTAAAAAAGAAAGATTTTTTTCAGTAGAACTTAATTCAACGAGTTTCCTTTCCAAATCGTCAAGAATTGACCAAATAAAATGATTACGTGTACAGATTGGCCTACTCCTGAAGTCTGCCGAAAGTGAGAGGATTTTTAAAGAGGGATATTGTGGATCTTTTGGGTAGGAGCAGTATGGATTACGGACCAAGTCTGAATAAATTAAATCCTTACCGGGAATTCACTAACGACCTGTATACCTTTTCGACTACATCTCTTAATGCCGCTTCTTCTCAATACTTGTACACCCATACGCGAGCAAACTCACACCTACATGCCTTTCCTTTATGTTGTACAATCGTCAAGCCGACACGATACTACACGTGACGCCTCGTTCGCCTAATGGCTTTTAATTATCTCGCAGTCGACTGACCGATAAAGAGACTTCACTCCCAGTTGACAATGGTCTTCGCTAAGCTCTGTTAATTCCGGAATCTTTTTACATATTCAGAGATGAATCCACTTTCTTAAACAAGCAGCTCTTTATATCAAAGTTGATTATTCTTTTGTTATTCAGTTTATGGCACACTTACAAGTTTTGGTAGAAAATAATGATATAATTATTATTAATACCCAATTACCCTTCGATACCCGTCAAGAAATCACCCTCTACACATGCCTCTTAAAACACCCTCTAGACATACTTGCTAAATGGGCAAATCAAACTTTTCAGAAACCACCCTCTTGACATGAACCCTAGGAATACCATATAACCATGCCTGTCTTCCACGCCCAATAACTACGCCCATTAACTCGACCAATAATCACGTTCACTGCAAGAGACAATCACTATCCAGGAACTCTCAGGAACAACTCCTACAAACGCCTCTTATTGACGTATCAAGACGCCTAAGAGGCAAAGCCAAACCTCCTCGAAACCACCCTCTACCTTAGACGATCACTATTTAGAACTCCTAGGAACAACTCCTAACAAATCTTGTAGAAGCACTCCCGTAGTTAGAATTCTAGCATTTCTGCTAGAAACGCCGCTAAGGATGTAACAATTCACGTCCTCTTAAGAATGCCTAAAAAACATGAAGTAAAGGTGTCTAATCAAAATTTGTAATCGCAATTATTGGCCACGACTCTAACCACATCCATTAGGATCAACAGCTGACCACACTGGTTAGAAGGTTCGCAATGTTTCGAAATCAACAGAAACTGACTATCCAAACAAGTACAGAAAAGTGACGCAAAACATATTAAAAAATGTAAATAATATGTTCACATTTGAAATTTATATTGAGATTTAATATAGACTATATTTTTTCATATGATTGAACTTTTATTGAGAGTCTTTTAGTCGAATACAACAATACGCTCCAGGCGGTTCCCATTGGCTGGGCCGTTTCAGACGCCAGCACACATCGGTTCCCTCCACCTCTTGCTCCATCCTCTTCTTCTTGTGCGAGATTGCATTGCCCGGCAGAACAATCAAAACATAACCCACCAACGCCGCAACCCAATCCATCGGACATCCACAACGATATACACATCCCTTTCAAATTTAATTGCGAGTACTCACCGTGACACGTCATAAATGTCCAAAGTGTCAAAAATCGTAAATTCCATCTCATTCCATCCTTCCTTCCTAACGGGCAGTAAATAAAAGCGTTATTGTCGGCGGAAAAATCTTCGCTCTCTTGAAACTCCAAACGAAAAAGTTCAAGAGGCACGTTAGTTGCAACCCAACGGTTTTAAATGATTTTTGGGTTTAATTGTCTAATTTTCTTTTTTCATAACTCTAGACGCTGTAATAGCGATATCCCTAAGCAATACAGAATATCAACCTGCAGATTTCCTCTTTGGCAACTCACTATGAACACCAATCAACCCACCCCTGATATCAGGCATTAGACATTACTGAGATATTTCCACCAGACAGACATTAAATTGCGTCACTGTTAAGTTTATTACAAATGCCCCTTACCTACTTTAAAGGCATGCCGATCATAGCCAGAGACCACGCCCTTCTGAACGCCTTTCAACTATGTCCACTAACAACACCTTCCAATCAAACCCACTAAACACGCCCTGACTAAGCTTTATACCCACATCTCGAAACACATCTATTAAGTACAACGTTAAAGAACAACCCTGGTAATATAGAAATAACTGAAAAAGGTTCAAATTCACTTGCTAGAGACCAAACTCTCTCTTTTACCACATTGTGGATATGGTTAGAAGAAAAAGTCGCGCATTTTAGACTTGAAGGTAAACACAGCTACTGAAAAGGCATATGTGCTATAACCACACCTTCTAAACACGCCCATTATTGATACGCCCACTGATCACGACAATAGACATACTCTCTAACCACACCCCGTAGGAACATACCAGGCATTACAGACACCGATTAACTAAGCCCAGCCATGAAACCAACCTTAGAGGCGCTACTGAATCAGAATTACAAACACCACTCTACATGTTTAGTAAGTTAGGCGTTATAGACGACATTTAACAATCTCGTACAAAAGGTATTAGAGGCACCACTGAGCCACGCTCAACAGGCACAACCCGGAACACTTGAGAACTTCTTTTAGAAACACCCCTAATCAACCACGCCCACTAGCAACACCGCACCCCTTGGGACTACCACTAATCTGGTTTAATAGAAATAGCTCCTAGTAAGAACGTGATACGTAACCTGGTAAATCTTTTAACATGGGCCCTTCCTCTTTACTTCATCTCTCAGCATGAGTGCAGTGCGAACACGGTAAAAGCTGAGCCACTATAATGCTCAAGTTGTGTGCGCAACGAGGGACAGTAGCGCAGTATGCCGAATGTCTTGCAACATAACCTCAAACCATTCCTCAAATACGTCACGGAATAATGAGACAATCTATTAGCGGGATTTCCGGTGTCACCGATTCGACTATCAGGGATTCGGACTATATTAAAAAAAATCTGCCCGCTTCGCGGGCACATTCTCATGGCGCGCTTCGCGCGCGGCTCGCTTCGCTCGCAAGTTTGAGCGCGCCTAGGGCGCGCGACTGTTGGATCTCGCGCTTCGCGCTCGATCATATATTTATCTCGCGCTTCGCGCTCGATTATGTATTCACCTCGCGCTACGCGCTCGGGCGTATTTGCATCGCGCTTTACACTAAGCTCCTCTAGATTTTTGAACTTCGTGTTCGACTTCGATGAAAAGAAAAAGTTTGTTTGCAAATATTATAAAATTATCAAAACCTCTACATATTAAGTGATTGTTAAATTTGCTTTTATTTTAGACTGAAAAGGAACTTTATTTACTCAAGGTTCTATCGACCTTAAGGAACACATTCTCATCCAGACACTCGCGCTTCGCGCTCGATATTTGATTTGAAAATCATTTGAACCGTATGATAGAAACAAAAAAGTTGGAGCGCACTTACGGCGTGCGATTTGGTAAATACACTGAGCGCGCACTTTGTGCTTCGTGTTATATGTTCTTCGCATACAAATTACTAAATTTGTATTTGATTTCAAATGAAAAGTAATGATATAATTCAGGCGACAAATTTTATTAGTTAACATTTTATTTTAGCTTGTGCCGTTTATCAAAAAAGTTCATTTTTTCATTTTGAATATATTCTTACCACAAAAATTGATTACGGGTGTGTAAGTCTTTTTTGAATGCACAATTTTTGTTCATTTATATGTTTTCGTACCTTGCATTGTTTTTTCAAAACTTTGATTTTTTTTACTGTCAATGTTATTTTCACGAATAAAACAAAAACCACGCATCCTATCGAAACATGAGTCACAATAAATTTGTACCTCTTCCATGGATGAACAAATTTTGTTTGGGTCATTTTTTCGTAGCTGGTAATATTCGTCTAAAAATTTGATTTTTCTATTTTCAATTCTGTTTTTTACGAATAAAACAAAAACTACGCGTCATATCAAAAAGTGAATGATAAGAAATTTGTAGATCTTTTTTAGGTGCACAATTTTGGTGAGATGATCTTTTCTGGTATCTTGCATAGTTTTACAGCAAAATGGCTTTTTTGATTTTTCATTAATTTTTTGTGCGATCAAAATTTGAATTTTTTATTTTTCGAAAAATTCAAAAAGTTGTCATGAAAATATTATAGGGTGTTCAGGAATCAACGTTTTTCTCCTCTTGACTTTTTTTCATATCGTGCGTTTTTCGGCTTAAAATGTTCATTTTCGTTTGTTTTTTGGAATTTTGAAAATGCTATAACTCCAGTAATTTTTTTTTTATCACGAAAAGTCATAAGAATATTTTGTTCGTCATTTTGCGTACTACTAATAACCGTACATAGAATTTTCAAATCTTCCAAAAAAGTGGTCTCAAAAATTTTCAAAATGTGCTCACTTTTTGGATTTTCATCCAAAATAGCTGGTTAACGAACTCGTTCTCTATTTTTCGGCCATAAAAAAGTGTGCCAAAGCTCAATCAAATCTGATCATTTTTTCGAAAGTTATCGTGGCTACAGACAGACAGACAGACAGACAGACAGACAGACAGACAGACAGACTACAGACAGACAGACACCTTCGTAAAAATCGTTTTTTCTGACTCAGGAGGTCTCAAAACGTGGACATTTGATGAAAACCGACTATGTCAAATTTTACATAAAACCAATACCTTCTCATTAGAATGAGAATGTAAAAAACTATGTAGGGTGCGATCTTGGCTTTTGGCATGACGTACCACCAGTACGTTTCACAGAAAAATAGTGATACCTTTGGCAGAAATCTGCTTCTAGTGAAAACTCAAAATGGCGGTAACGAAAATCTCCATAGCGGCGGTTAATAGAAACTTTCTAGCAGCCTTAAAGGTACCGTCCATTTTTTTTGGTCGTAATTCTTTTTCCTCTTACCAATTAAATTAGTTCAAATAGCCAAAATAACGACACGTTCAAAATTTCAGCTAAATCAGTTCATGTTTTACCCCTCCCGCAAACTACTTGATATTTTCCTTTGGATTTCTCAGTTCTCGTCGAAATCTTTTGTCCACTGAGGACCACAATCTTCTTTGAAAACCAAAAAAAAGGGTAGGGTAAAGAAAAAATATAAGTTTTCGTAATTTTCAAAATAGCTTTCTAATTACTTTCTATATTTATCAACAATAGGCGTCCAAATTTTGTAAAAGCAATCTTGTTAATGGCCACAAAGCAAGTGCTCATACTAAATACTCAAAATTTTAAAAAAATCCTTTATGACGTCCGTACGGAAGCTTCTCAAACTTGGCAAGATGACTAAGTTTGTTTTCAGAAAATATGAATTAATCGTTGATACGCGAAATTGATAAATAATTCAATATGTCGACCAATCAAAGACATTTGTACAAATTTTAGCAATGAATTCATATTGCATTTAAAGCATTAAAGTATAATAATTACTGTGGCAAAATTTTCTTAAGCAACTTGCGTACCTTGCCAAGCTTAAGAGGCTTCTGTTGAAAAATGGAGAAATTAATCATGTTTTTTTCCAATTTAAACGACCACCGTATTGGATTTTTTTCAAAACTTGGATTGGTGAGGGTGGAAGCCGAGGAGGTGAGTAGGGTTGTGTGGGGTGAATT
>CAKNYM010045008.1:11568-30945 GCA_932195095.1 Andricus curvator | reverse complement strand
AGTCAATTTTTTAAGGCCAGCAGGCTAAAAAATAAACGTTTATCTCGCATTAAAGTATAATAATTATTGTGGCAAAATTTTCTTAAGCAACTTGCGTACCTTGCCAAGCTTAAGAGGCTTCTGTTGAAAAATGGAGAAATTAATCATGTTTTTTTCCAATTTAAACGACCACCGTATTGGATTTTTTTCAAAACTTGGATTTTTCATACTTACACTTACTTTGTAGTCACTGCCAAGATTTATTCACCATAGAACCCTCTCGGTGGGTCTCGAATTACTTCAACCCTATAATCAAGGAAACTCAAGTTCGATACCAAGTATAGAGTTCCATTTAAATTAAATGATTTCATCAAAACAGGGAAAGACAAACTAGATCAATCAGAGAACAATAATTTCATTTACAGTTCAAAATATACACATTGTGGAAAGATATATGTTGGACAACCAAAAGGGCTATTGAGAACCTGACATAAAGAACACATAGACAGTATAAAATTAACATTATTTTATCATAGCGTAATTATAAAACACAGATTGGAATTCCCAGACCACGAAATCGACTGGGAAAAAATTAAAATTTTAAATAAAGGAGAATCATAAAACCAAAAGAGAACCGAGAACCAATGGGAATAATTTACATAAAAAAGGAGATAATTCGATTAATTCATAGGAAGATCTTAATAATTTGCATTGTTTATTGAAAAGACTTAGGCCAATTTACATAACCGTGAATGTTTTTTGAACAAGATATTAAAATGAGTATTATCAAATTGGTATGGAAAATTTGTTTAGAACATTCTCTAAATCTTTGAAGATATCGATACTCTAATTTTAACAATATTCTCTTAAATTTAGAGGTAAACATTAGTTTCAAAGCTTATTACAATACTAATTTTGATTTAGACCTAGAAAATTGAAACAAATGCGGCTTGAAATAAGATAAAAATAATCCAATGTGTTTTATTCGAGGTTATGATCTAGTATCTTGAAGTAGGTTCGGAGATAATTGCTCTTTTTTTTGTATTATTATAGCATGAACTAATCTTGTAACCCTGATGAGGGTACCAGCGCCGGTACTGAAACGTTCGAATGATTTATACAATTTTGATAAAATAAATCTTGCTAAGTCTAAACGAGGTCGTCACTCTCACCCAGTAAGAAGGCCGGCATTGAAAGGTACGTATTAAAGCATTTCAATCCCTAAGAATGCCGCTTCTGCAGCGAAAATAAGATTCCAATCCCTTTCGAAGCCGATCGGATCTGCCAAACGTAACCGCAAATAAATTAAAGACACAATTTTTGTTTAATGCATTATAAGGCGCTTTGAAAGTATGCATAACAATTTATCGCTGAATTCCAAAACACTCGCTTCATCAATCCTGATAACGTGAAACGGCCAATACTATATTTTTAGATGCTTTTTACGTCATTATTATCAAAAAAATCTACCCGGCGAGCGGGTACATCCTCATCGCGCGCTCCGCGCGCGACTCGTAAGTTTGAGCGCGCCTACGCACGGCGCGCGACTGTTAGTTTTCGCGCTTCGCATTGATAATATATTTATCTCGCGCTCTATAATGTATTAACCTCGCGCTACGCGCTCGGTCTTTGTATTTCCCCCAAATTTGTGCACAGACCCTTTAGAGTTAAGGGTCAAAGCATCGACAACTGTAATTTGGTGATTGTGAATTCTCTTTTGTTAAAACTACTTCGGCTTTACCGAACGCATTTTCATTACATATCTCGTGCTTCGCACTCGATTACAATTCATAATATGCATTGGTATTGAAACATATGTATTTTCATTGTCTTGTTTTTATAATTGAAAAAAGTGCGCATCCTATAAGAAAAAACAATTTTGTTATTAAACATTTTATTGCAACTCGTGTGGTTTTTCCATAAATTCAATTCGTTTATGTGATATAATTCAGGCGAAAAATTTTATTAAATAAAATGTCATTGTAGCTTATGTCCTTTTTACAAAAAGGTAATTTTTTTATTTTTAAGATATTTTTATAACAATAGTTTATAACAAATATGTAGATCTTTTTTGGTTGACTAACTTTTGTCTCTTTATTTGTTTCGTCTCTTGTGTCGTTTCTTCAAAAGTTTAATTTTTCAATTTTTAATCTTTTTAATTAAGATTCAAAAGAATTTCATTTTATCACGAATAATTTTTGCAAAATAAGCAGGAAAAATATTCATAATTAAAAAATAGAAATTACAAAATTTTCTTTTCCTAATTGGAAAATTTAATAATCTTAATAGATTGGTCTTAGAATCACCTACATATTTTTAATCTTGTTTTTTACGATTAAAAGAAAATCTACTCATTTTATCTAAGACCTATTGATAACAAATTTGCAGATATTTTTTGGCTGAGCAACTTTTGTCTATTAATTTTTTTTCGCACCTTGTGTCCTTTTCCCAAAAATTTAATTTTGTATTTATAATGTTATTTTTTACGATTAAAACAAAAACTGCGCGTCCTATCAAAAAATTATTAATGAGAAATTTGTGGACCTTTTTTGGGTGAGCAACTTTTGTTTCATTATTTCTTTCCGTAGCTTGTGTCGTTTGACCAAAAATATAATTTTTTTGATTTCAATGTAGTTTTGTACGAATAAAACAAAAACTATGTGTCCTATAAGAAGTGATTAATAACAAAGTAGATCTTTTTTGAGTGAATAATTTTTGCCGAATCATCTTTTTTCGTATCATGCATAGTTTGACTCCAGAACGGAATGATTGATTTTTCATTTGTTGTGCGATCAAAATGTGAATTTTCGATTTTTCAAGAAAATTCAAAAAGTTGTTATGAGAATATTTTTAGGCTTTCACAAAGTAACGTTTTTTTTCTCTTGACTTTTTTCATATCGTGCGTTGTTTGGCTTAAAATGTTCATTTTCGTTTTTTTTGGTCTTTGTAAATGCTATAACTCTGATCATTTTCTTTTTATCGTAAAAAGTCATGTAGATAAATTATTCGAGTTTTCGAGTAATACGAATGGCCGTACATGAAACGTATCCCTGAAACTGTGTTCCAAATTGCAACCTAATCCGATAAGTTTTTCAAAAGTTATCAGGTATAAAGACGACAACGACAGACAGAAGCCATCGCAAAACCGGTTTTTTCGGATTCAGGGGGTCACGAAACGTGGAGATTTGAAGAAATATATAGAAATAATATAGATAGTTAAATGGGCGCAAATAAAGGGAATTAAAATTGTTCTATTTCACTGGGTGCTTTGCGGTATCCAAAAGTGTGCAGAAAAATGTTGTAAGGAAGGGATTAAATTTAAGAGATAACTTCTGCTGCTATGGAGATTCAAAACAGGAGGAAAAAAACGAAATTGAAAATAATTCAATAATTATCGCGTCACCATTGAACGCAGGATTCGCAAGAAATTTTCGAATATTTTTCAATGCAAGGCTTCCTACCGGGCACCTACACGACTTTTCTTTCATTTTTTAGTCAGAATGATCGTGCCACATAACTGCGAAGTGAGTTAGTAAAATTCAATCATTATTATGAGAAGTTGTAGGCTCCGGAAGCTACGATCATGGTTCCTTAAAGCAACCAATCCCGACGCAACTGGAACGTTTACGTCATCCACTTCTGCTCCTTCTGTCCTAGAAAGTAAGCAAGAGCGGGAAATTTACGCGAGATAACATCGTGCAAGACTGTTCCTTGGAGTCAGGTCTCTAGCCGCGGATGACCTCACGCGGCAGACGGGACAGTTGGAGATGAAGGTGTCACCTCTGGATACTTTTTTAGAGCTATCAATCTTTGTAGAATGTTATGAGGAACAGTGTTGACGGACCAGATGAAGTGATGCCAGAAGAACAGCCTTTTGCATCCGGTTTGCGATGGAATGAGCCTGACGCTGGCAAGCCGGAATCTTGTTGAGTTGGCTAAGAAATGAAGCTTTCATACCTCCAAGACAGCCGATTATGAGAACCACAAGATGGACTCTTTAGCATTGGTACAGCCAGCTCAGCTTGAAAAGAAGTGTTTGATATTTCGCCCCTTTTTCTTCCTTCTTTGCCGTGATATTACCATCGGCTGGTGCCGAGAATTTAATCACGTAAATGACCTTGGTCTTCAGATCTTGGAGGACAATATCAGGCTTCGTAGCACTGATACGTTGAGCGGTGGAGAATGAGAAATTCCAGTAGATCTTACACTGATCATTCTCCACAATGGACTCGAGTTCCCCCTAGGCGTATGGCAAGACGGGCAATAGATCAACACCATAGAAGTGCCTAAGATGGTAATATAACACTTTTAGAGCCGCATTATGTCTCTCTATGTACCTGTAGCGTGCATATTTTGAGCATTCACTGAGAACATGTCCAAGTGTTTCTGGCTCTTGCTTGCACGCTCGGCAGTTGGTATCGCCTACAGGTACATTCATTATGCGCTCGCGGTAAACTGAGGTGTCTATAACGCCGTCTCAACAGGCAAAAAGAAATCCCTCAGTCTCCGATTTCAATCCAGCAGACTTGAGAAACATGTTGGACCAAAGGTTTTAATGATGCTAGGCCATGTGTAGTGTCGCTGGAATCAAATGGTAGGCCAAGCTCCTCTGCGGCCCTATCTGCGGCACGGCATAGAAACGCCGCAGCATTGACGACTTCATGATGATGTACGAGTCGCATAAGAAAATCTGCGCTATTTAGAACTGAGCAGGCTATAGCCAGAACCGTTCTTCAATAAAGACACTCTAAGCTTAGCAAGCCTCTACCCCCTTTATCTCGAGGGAGATATATTCGAGGTACGGAAGATCTAGGATGATGACTTCGATAGATTGTTATCATCTTGCGTGTGCTTTGGTCAAGTTGCTTCAACTCATCGACGTTCCATTTTACTGCACCAAACGTGTAGAGCAGTATAGGAACGGCCAGCATATTGGTCGCCTGGATCTTATTCTTTCCAGATAATTCGGAAGCCCAAATTTTTCTGAGAATTTGCGGATACGTTTTTCCAAGAGCCGTTTTTAACACACGCATATCTTGGGTTTCCGCTTGCGGTATTCCAAGATATGTGTATGTTTCTCCATTACCAAGATGTTGAATGGTATTTCCGCCTATAATTTGAACATCCTGATCGTCACGTGATGATATTGTTTCTAGTCTTCCTTGGTGTAGGTGGACGCAGGTATACTTGACAAGTCAGAAGCTCATGCCAATCGCTTTAGAGTACCTATTTACCGCCTCCACAAGGATGTTAAGGTCCTCTTTCGAGGAAGCAAGGAGTTTAAGGTTGTCCATGTATAAAAGGTAGTTGACCTTATATTCTCTCCTTTTCGGCGGCCCACATAGGTATCCAGAGCTTTTGCCTCGGAGCTCAATAGATAGAGGCAAGAGGGAGATGCAGAAAAGTATCGAACTTAGAGAGTCTCCTTGGAAGACCCCCCTCTAACATGTGATATAGCTTGTATTTACTTCTCTTTTGTCAGATGTTATGACAAATCTTGTCCGCCACAAGAGCATAAGCTCTTTTATGCATCTCACTATTTTTGGGTGCATCTCCAGGCACTCAAGGAGCTTAATATGTAGCTCATGGTTCGTGTTATCGAATGCCTTACGGTAGTCAATCCAAGCCATGGACAGATTGCGTCGATAGCTGATCGAGCCCTGGGTAATACACCTGTCTACTAACAGGTTCTCCCTGCAACCTCTCAGCCCTCTCTTGCATCCACGTTGTTTAACTATTGCACTCCATACCGGCTCGATAGATGTTAATATCCTCTCTTTCAGGATGCCAGTGAATAGTTTGTAGCTGGTGTTTAAACAAGCTATGAGCCTGTAGTTCTTTGCCTTGAGAAATCTCCGCCTTAGAGATCAATACCGTGCGTCCTTCTACTAGCCACTGCGGGACGGGTTGTTCTCCGTTTAGGAAAGTAGTAAATATACGAGCTAGTGGTTGGTGCGTAGAAGTGAACTTCTTCCACCAAAAGTTGTTGATTTTATCTAGCCCTGGCGCTGAAAACTTCTAGCGATAACTTTCTTCACTTCTTCAGCAGTAATTAGTTGACACTCTTCCTCTGGACCTTGTAACCTTCGCCTTTGGCAAAAGTTACGAAAGAGTGATATATCTGAAGCGTCTTCATTTAGTTGATAAGTATCTCCATATACTTGCTCCCAGAAGACTTGAATCTCTTCTCGACTAGGCAGATTTTTAACGGCACGTGACGTTTTATTGAACATACGGGAAGGATGAGTAGAAAAGGTGGAATTTTCCTGAATCAACTTTACTCGCCGTTCAAGGCGCTGTTTCGTTGTTGAAAGAGATGTTATTTTTTGCGTCCAGTGATGCTTGATGGACAACAGTTTACACTTGTTCACCGTGTGATTTGCTTTTCTTAAGTTTCGAGCAAGTGCCCTAACTTTTCGAGTGAATTTTTTATTTGATGTTATGTAGCTAATCACGCACTGAATATTTGATGCATGCCGTCTCGCAGTTTCAATTTTAAACTGAAGCTGTGCAATACGCTCGCGAGTCTTACTCAGACGTACTGCAGTATCGTTACTTCTATTGTCGAAGCAGAGAGACCGCCTTCTTGTAAACTACACAGTTCAGATTGCAGAAATTAACATATTCGGGGAGAAAATCGGGGTGAGCTTCAGCTAATTTGTCCATCCTGAGAAAGACTTTTTGGTGGATAGATCTCCTACTTCTCATGTTGGCATTATCGGCTATCTGCAAAGGTGTTCTTGCTGGAACGGGTGGAATCTTCGCTGGAGGATGTTGCTCTTCTTTTTGTTGATGAAGAGCTTCATATCCGTTTTTCAAAAAAAGGATACCTGATCTCTTTAATACTGAGGCGATTTATGAGCATATTCCGGGTGCATATTGACCCAACGGTCATGTAACCTCTGCATGAATCCTCTTCGCGCCGGTGAGCTTCTTTGCCAACAGGTAAGGATGTCCTTTCTGAGTTCGTCCGACCATTTAAATCGATGTTCTCGCGTTTGTCCGGGGCCATTGCCTGGTCGTCGCCTTGGTTCGGTCCTATTGCCACTACCAACTGAACCATGGCCTCCATCTAAGAGAGGCCTATTGTGGGTGGCACTGCGCGATACTGGTGACGTAAACGCATAATTCGTTTCATTGGGGAGTTAACCCAAAGCAACGTGGCTGACTGCAAGGGCCGGAGCTCTCGGGCGATGGGGTCGCCACATCCCTACGCCTTAATTATTATTATTATTGGTACAATTAGAAACAAAATGTTATATTCAAACAAGAGAACGTAGTTGAAGTAAAAATAAATTTGTGAACATTGACATGAACCTTTATAAGCTTGTATGTACTTAACATTCCACATGTCGGAGGTTGGCATGTACATCTAAAATAAATTTTTATGCACACTTATTTTGGTGCGCAAGGGTTGAGCGCAGTCTTGTGCGAATGCCTGTGAATTACCTTGCAAAGGTGGACCGTGTTATGCAGCTCTAAGAAGCCCACGTGTATCAGCATTACAGATACACAATTGTTTGTGCGTAGACAGTACAGCGTGGCATTTCCTTCTTGTCTCGCCCTAAACCAGTGCTCCGAATTTGGCTACCCAACCTCACTGCGCAAGCGTCGCACCAGCAGCCTCATTGGATGTTGATCGCTCGCTCATTTAAAATGATTAAATATGCAAATCAATTTTTCACAATATATAATAATCATAAAGTACACCAAAATATTATGAATGATTTAAAATTCACATTGGTGAAAAAAGGTATTCCTTCCTTTGAATTTAAAATCAATAATTTATTTGTAAAGAGTACAATCAAATAATTATTTCACCTTGCACTCTAGAAGACTATTTTGTGATCTGGAAATGTATTGTTATTATTTCCACAATGATGATTTATTATAAAAAATTGATTTACACATGTAATTGTTTCAAAAAAGCGCGCCATTCACCGCCAATGAGAGTGCCGATGCAACGCATGCGCAGTGCAGTTGGGGAGCCAAAGTGAGAGCACTGCCCTAAACTGCTACTTCCACTAGTTCCACTATTCAGCATGATCCAACAAACTATGGTCCCGCCACTTCGATGCTCAAATACGTTCGACTTCGCGTTACCTGAGTACCCCCACCATACTCTCTGCACTGGCGTGAACGGAACGCGAAGCCAACTGCCATTCAAATTCAAAGTTGTGAAGAAGATTGGATTTAAAGGTCCAAGATGGAAGGGTAGTCGGGTCTAACTAGGGAGCCGTCTGATTGGTTGACTTTTTTTTACTTGCGCGTGGCGAGACCATGGTTTGTTGGATCATGACTATTCAGTATCTCCAGAGCCTATCTGTGGCGTTGCTTCTTCTCTTTTGCTGTTACACTGATCGAAAAAAGAGTGCTGGTCTTAACCGTTTAGTCCGAAGTTACTTCCAAAGAAAAGTTTGATGTAACCAATATTTCGAGTAAGATCTGGGACTTCATTTATCGATAAGTTCAATATTTTGGAAATTATGAAAATTTTAATAGCTAGTACCCTATTTTTAGGCGGTACCCGTCATAGCGGGGCTGCATCCTTTAACTTGAAAATGCTCTTCTTTTTCGTCGATACTCCCCCGATCTCTAAATATCATCATGATATAATGCCTGCATAGGTACCTGTGAGTCTGTAACATAATTGTACATTCTTTTCTGGGGTGGCGAACTCCCGAAGCTTCAGAATCCCATATCAATTATATTGAGAACACTAGCACCCTCAGCTTTCTAAAAACTTTTAACTTACATGTTCGCAGTTAGAACCTTTCAATAAGTATGTTCTGAGATAGAACCTTGTCATTCGCACATTTCGAAACATAAAAGTTAAAATAAATTATGATTTACATACTTGGGAAGAGCTGACATACGAATAAGGTAAATTTACTTCAGACATTCCCAAGCTATCATCATCAATCAACCTTATTTCATTGTTATATTATCTGTGCCAAATATAAATATTTCTCTATTTTATAATAATGCTATTATACGCGCTATTGTGTTTCTATTAAATTTTGACTTTGGTAGCAATCATCGGCCAAGGTCAACATTTCCAATTTAATTGCTCCCGCAGACTTATTCTCATGGGATGTACATCTTTCTACATTATTCTCTAGCCCTTCAGAGATTCACCTGGGTGTCCCTCTCTTTCTACATTATTCTCTAGCCCTTCAGAGATTCACCTGGGTGTCCCTCAAATCCACAAGGAAGTTAAGTCGAGTGGAAAGCAGCGACTCTTACCTTCTCGAATCTCAGTGGACATTCAACTAAAAGCGTCGGCCAAATGGAGCGTTTAACTCCTTATAACCAATTCTCACTTGTATGTGTGATACTCTATACGTAGATCTTAATCGGTGGCATTAGTATGGCTAGTCCGTTTGCATGCGAGTGCCTGTATAAGTAGCAGTGTTTCGAAAGCATTCCACGTAATCCCATCAGGCTCGGATCCAGGTCGATGGCATACAGTTTCAAGCTTTTCGAATCCTGGAACTTACGAGAGCTGTTCTCTAAAAAAAAATGAGACAAAGTTCTGATGGAAGCATTGTTTGGAACGATGGCTAAGCAACGGACGTAGAACTGTTGTCAGGGAGGCTTTGTATTGGGATCCGAAATCGTGACGTCACGTGAATAAGATGGCCGCCGTAAGTGGGTCGTTTTTGTACGTCTGACAGGTGAAGGACCGGTTTTTTGTGAATTTTAAAGAAAAAATGAAACTAAGTATCGCTAAAATTTATCGGTTCACGGCATCTAAACCTCCCTGCAGAGATTTTATTGAAGGAAAAAGAGTTTTGCATGCTGGACACGTCATATTTTGTGGTAAAGAAGCCGAAAGACGAAACTTGTCATGAAGTAAGAGGAGAAAGAAGCTTCCAAGGTGTCGTAAAATATGTAGTGTGCAGTTTCAAAGCTGGATTGGGGAAAAAGTGCAAACACGTTGTTGCAGTCTTATTTCGATTGTGCATTTAATTTCATAAAATATGTCATATATAAGCATGAAAGTGCGAAATACAAAAATTATATAAACTGTGACACTAGCCGTATAGAATCATCACTTTATCTCCTTGTGAAAAATAGTTTTTTTTTTAACAAAAAAATGCGTTACTTTTAGGTTAATTTGCACTTTCATAACAAACCGAATAATAGAAGCACGATTATCGGAAATTAATTTTGCCGAAATAGTTAATTGACTTTTTCGTAGACTCTAATTCTTTGCAACTGACCTTTTTTAATATCAATTTCATAAATACATCACTTTTTTTAGATTCAGGAAGTTTATGAAAACGGACTTCTTGGTCTTTGCAGACTTTACTAGAGCAACCAAACACAGAAGAAAACGATTTGCTTTTCGTCTTCTCGAGACTGAATTTCATTCCTCTAACATCCATTTCTAAACTAAAACGCATTTTTTTTGATGACACTTTCTTAATCACAGCTATTTTAATTATTTCGTTTTACTGTTTTCAATACAATTAGCACGTGGTATCTGAAACCGACGGCGTGTCGCAGTTCTGTAAAGGTTTGCAAAAGAGTGATATGGGTAGCAATAAAAATACCTTGTTAAAGGTTGACAGGGATGCAATAAAATGCGGATATTGTAGCGCATCAGGTCACTTAGAAAAGGACTGTTAAAAAAACTGAGGGTGAGAAAGAAAAGACAGCATAACAAGTGGACGAGGGGACGTTCTTACAAGAGGAATTGCTTCTTGACACTTCTCAAGTTTTACCGGTTGTGTCAGCCAGAGTGAACAAAACATACAAGACATTTTCTTTTGAAAATGAGGAAAAATTATGCTAGTTATGATAGTTGTTCCGGTTGCACTTTCAAAATTTAGAGTCCGAATTGATGAAATTCCTTTTAAGATAAGAGTTTTTGTTGTCCCTGATGATCAAGTGACGAAGGAAATTATTATTGGTAGAAATATGTTATTACAGACTGGGGATCGAGCAATATGAAATATATCAGGCGTGACGTTTACTGTAGGTGACTCACTAAAACCAAACGATATGCCAGTAGTTCAGATAGTGGATTCTGACCAGTTAAATCCGGTACAGGAGGTAGATGTTCGGTGTGAAGATCGCGACACAGTACTACCATACCGGAATTCAATATCAGATCGGGACAACTTAAAAGAAATATTAACAGACTTGGAAAACAATGGTATAATTCGTGAGAGTATGTCTTCGTATGCAAGTCCGGTAGTACTTGTCCGCAAGAAAAGCGGAGAATTTCGTATGGCAGTAGATTACTGAGAACGCAATAAGATTACTAAGCGTATTTCATATCCTTTGCCAATAATTGACGATCAGATTGATCGACTTTGTGAAAAATGAATCATCGTCTCGCTAGATTTAAAATCTGGATTCTACAAAATCCCTATGCATCATGATTCTGTCGAAAAAACTGCATTTATTACACCCGATGGACAGTGGGAGTTTTTACGTATGCCTTTCGGATTAGAAAATGCTCTCGCCATATTCCAAAGGACCATGAACAAGGTCCTTAAGGGTTGCACACTCGTTTATATTGATGATGTATCAATTGCCACAGAGATAATAGAAAAAGGGTTTAAGCAATTAGAATTAGTTTTAAAGGCTCTTCAAGCAAGCAACTTAACCTTAAATCTTAAGAAATGCAGATTTTTCTAAAACAAAATTGATTATTTTAGGACGTGAAATTTATGGTGAAGGGGTTAGACCAATGAAACATAAGGTTGATGCTATTATGAAAGTTACTGATCCAGAGAACGTAAAGCAATTTAGGCAGTTTTTAGGACTTGCCAGGTATTTCCGGAAATTTGTGAAAGATTTCGCGCAAAAAGTTGCTCCACTAACAAATCTATGACGGAAAAATGTACCCTGGTCGTGGGGAGAAAGAGAGAGTGAAGTCGACAGTGAAGTGATCGAAGAAATTAAAACAATATTGGTTAATCGACCAATTTTAGTAATTTATTATCCTACTTGTGAAACTAAGGTACATACAGTCGCGTGTGCAATAGGACTAGGCGCTATGCTGAATCAAAGACACGGAAGCGAAAAGCGCGTAGTTGCATATTATAGTCGGAAAACAACTCCTGAAGAACAAAAGTATCACTCATACGACCTAGAGACTTTGAAGGTATCTGTTGCTTTAAAAACATTCCGAGTATATTTGGTAGGAATTAAATTCACCGTCGTCACTGATTTCAGCGCGATAAGGGCTACTGTAAATAAAAAGGATATTCAGCCAAGAGTCGCTCGTTGGTGGATGTATCTACTGGACTACAAATTTGATGACGTGTATCGTCCTGGAGCACAGCTTGCTCATGTTGACTATTTAAGTAGAAATCTAACAGATTGTTTCGCCGTCGGCGTTACAGAGAAAGAATGGATTAAAGTAGCACAGCTACAAAATTCCGGCATTGACGTAATCCGTAAGATTTTAGAATCAGGCAGTATGCAGCAAGAGATAAAGCAATACTTTGACTAGTATGACCTTAAAGGAGGTATTGTTTTTCGAAGGACTGACTCGGGTAATGAATATGTGGTACCGCGAATGTCGCGCTTTAATTTTGTAAGGTTGTGTCATGACGAACAAGGACACTTTGCAGTCAAAAAAACGTTACAGAAGGTACGGAAACATTATTGGTTCAAAAGAATGAAAAAATTTGTTGCCAAATACGTCAATGCACGTGTAAATTGTTTATATTACAAAAATGCATCAGTTCGTAAACCTGGTTTGTTACATCCCATAGACAAATTGCCCTTCCGTTCCATACGATACATCTTGATCATGTTAGGCCATTTGTATAAAGTAAACGCAAAAATACGCAAATTCTAACGATTGTTCATTGGTTCACAAAATTTTTTATTCTTGAACCTGCCTGCGATACTTTAACAAAACATATTTTGAGAGCACTAGATCAGTTAATTACAAAATTCGGAGTGCCCACCCGAATAATAAGCGGTAGAGGGACGGCCTTCACATCACATTCATTAAAATCCGCCTGTGAGGAATATGGTATCAAGCACGTGCTTAACGCAGTTGGGACGCCGCACAGTGGTCCAGGAACGACAAAAAGTTGGTCAAAAGTCGATTTTTCAACTTTATTATTTCAAGAAAATTAATTGATAAATATATTTGGCAATACTAAAACATCGCGAAAGCAAAAAAAAAGTGTATTAAAAAATTTTTTCAACATTTTTGAGCCCCTGAAAGTTACCCAACTGCGAAAATCGATTTCTATTGATTATCCATTACTGAATTTGAGTGATGCTGTATGAAAAGTAATAACAAAATTTTAAACAAATATGATTTATATTTGCCGCATATTATATGATCTTGCTTAACACGACGTTTGAAATAAAATTTTTATAAACATTCATAATGTTATTTAACTAAGCTTAATGGCTAAAAATGAGATTAAAACTTAAACTTTCATAATAAATAAATAATGTTGCGAAACGTCAAAAAAGTGAGGTCGTGGAAGCATTCTGAAGATATGTGAGTAAAGTTTCGCTAAAAAAATAAAAACGGGAAATGCCGGGAATTAGTGTAAAACGTTAATTTATAAAAAAATTAGAATGCACGGTATATGTGCATCATTGCACTCATACATTTCAGAACGAATTATTTGTAGTTTAAAAATTAATTTCAGCCGTTTTCAGCATGTTTTTATTTGAAAAAACATATTTTAAAGTAAAATGATCTTTTTAAATGTTATTTTAATAAATTTTAACAATGATTTATAACATTAAAATATTTTATATACTTGTTGCCCTATTGCTTTGAAATCATTCTAAAAAGTTATTGCAACAAAAAATATACGGGTTTGTGAGAAGTTCTGTTAAAGGTAAGTTTTAATCTGCCTGTTACCTGCTCACAACTGCATTAAGGCAGGTGCCTCGCGAAAGCCTCGAAGAGACCGCGCGGCTCGAAAGTTGGGACAGTGACGTAAAGCTCCTTGCGTCAGGTAGGTAATAGCTTCAAAGTTATTGTAATTTTTAAAGTACACTACCCTTTTTTATGTCAAGGAAAGTTTCCTTATGTTTACTACTTCAGTTTGAATAAGCCATAGCATCAACAAAGATATAAATATTAAGAAGAAAATGGGTGTTCTTATTGACTATCTTTTCCAAAAATCTTTCCTGGACCCTACCCTCACTGTACACTGTGAACAAATTTGTTTAGCCTTCTACTTTTGGTTTTACGATCACAACTTTCATCAGGCTTAAGAAAATTCTCTCCAAGAAAACACGGAAAAATCTCGGTCCTACATTCATATTTTGCCCAATTGCACTTTAAAGATCTAAGAATGGAAAAGTTTAAAACAAATGCCCATATCTTTGATTTTTATCGTAAAAAGGGCCATGAAAATTTTGTGAAATGTTTTTTAGAAAGAAATTGTGCATAAGTGCCAGAGTGTGAAAAAAATAAATTAAAGGCAAAACTTCAATCTTTTTCCAAGTACGCTAAAAAAAAGTGGAGCAGTGCAAAATATTCAAAAAAACCTTTTGTGTCTAAAAACGCAATGTGGATGAAGATGGATTTTAATTGCTCAATTGCTGATTCCGAACTGAAAAGGTATTAGTAATGAACATTTTAGAAGCTGCATTTTACTTTGGAACTTTGCAATTATTTTTTAAATTAATAATTTTTCTTAAATTATGTTTCTGGAAATGCGTTTCTGTTTATTTTGACTTGAGTTTTGTTCATTGTCAGCACTGCTATTATTAATTATTGACAGAATTTCATAACTATGTTATGCTAAACATAAACTTTTATCATATTCTTGAAATGAAAATGTCTTTACAGCTGTTTTGGTCGTCCAGAAAAATCTTTTCAAAACTTGAGTGAAAGGTCTAAGCGCAGAAAAACTGAAGATTTGAGGATCATCAACAGCGCTGATCAACTTGCATTCGCTACATTTATGGAGTTAAAAACAGAAGGTAATCATCAGCTGCTAATATCATCAAAAAAGTATCTATTTCTCTGAAAAATTAAGCCACAGAGATGTTAAATCACTTGAGAATTCAAGACAAGGAGAATCCTAAGGTACCAACAAAGTTATCAGCTTTGGAGGCTGTAAGACTTATTGCTGATGCTGAATTGACGAAAGAGCAGTATCTTCTGATTCGAAGAATATCGAAAGTATATCATCACGATTTATTTCCATCGTATAATGATGTCTTAGAGACAAAAAAAGAGTGTTATCCAACAAACATTCAAATCAATGAAAAGCATTGTGAAGTGAAACTACAAGACCTACTGTATCACACAACAAGCAGGATTCTCTCACTTCTGACACCTGATCACGATGCTAATAATGAATTTGTTGAAAATAAGTATATTTCACACGTGAAATATGGTTTTGATGGTAGTGGAGGACATTCTCGATACAATAAAAAACTTAGTGTCCCGGAATCTAGTGATGCTTATCTTTTTGGGACATTGATAGTGCCTATTAGACTGACAGACAAAATAACAAATGCAGTGATCTGGGAAAATCCACGACCTTCCTCTACTCGATTTTGTCGGCCAGTTCGATTAAAGTGGGTTCAGGAAACCACTGATGTTTAGAAAAATGAAGATAGGCACATGTGTAATGAAATTGCAAGCCTGGAGCCCTTTATTTTGAATAACACGTCAGTGGAATTTTCTCTAATGCTGACCACGATTGATGGAAAGGAAAAAATTGATAAAATACTAATATTTAAAAAAAAAACAAAAAAAAAATGTAATGTGAATTAATCATTTATTAAAATTTATTCAAACAGGTCTGTAATTCACTAAGTGACAATACAAGTGCGGAATGTTATATTTGTAGAGCTAAGCCATCATAAATGAATGACTTAAGTATGGTGATGGAGAAAAAAGAGGACAGGTCTACTTTTAAATTTGGTCTTTCTACACTTCATGCCCACATAAGAATATTCGAATCTCTTATCAAAATTGCATACCGTCTAGATAGCGAGCAATGGAAGGTAAATAATTTTTTCTTATCAATTATTTCAACATACAGATGTGCGGTTTCGATTTTAATTCAAGTTAATATTTCATATAAGTGCATCACATTTTGTTACACTTTTAAATTAGATGGATGCGAATGATGGAAGCAAAATTCAAAAAGAGTGGAAAAAAAGAAGAAATCGAGAAGTCTTTTCAATCCCAAATGGGACTTAATGTAGATTTTCCAAGACAGGTACAAGGAAACTCTAATAATGGCAACACAGCTAGACGATTCTTCTCTAATCCTCAGGTTGCGCCGGAATCACAGGTGAAACTTCAATCCTTCCTTTGTCACAATTATCTTGTATTTTTAATTAGTCTCCTTCAATTACAATCCAATTTTTTCAGGACTTTAAGAGTTTTGCAAAGACACTGCTACTCTTTATGTGGAACGTTATTGGTGGTATCCAATGACACCAACCGTCCATAAAGTTTTAATCCACGGACCTGCTATTGTAAGTGAGTCTATTCTTCCTATTGGTCTGTTATCTGAGGAAGCCTTGGAAGCCAGTAATAAAAATATTAGAAAATATCGAGAGCGGTTTACAAGGAAGTTTTCTCGCGAAAAGAAAAACGAGGACATTTTCTTACGGTTGCTTCTCAATTCCTGCTCGGAACTCTCTAGTTCTCGGCCAAAAAAGAGAATTAGAGATATACCAAAGCGAGTCTAAGATCTCTTGATATTAAAGGATAAGTAAAATTATGAATCTCAAGATGACAGTGAAAGTGATTCTAATGAAGCCGAAGAATTAGAAGAAAATAGATTCTAGGTTAATACCGTCATCTTACTATCTTGAAATTTTAAAAATTTAATTTTATTTATAGGTAAAATTAAAAGAATACATTATTTTCATTTATTAAAAAATTCAGTTGTTCATATTTTATTATTCCTGTCATTTTCGCTGTCATTGAAAAAATACGACTTTTCGTTATCTTTTCATGTTTTGAAACAACGTAAAATTTTTCTAAAATTTTGATATTACATTCGATTCACCAATTAGAATTGAGAATTTCCCTTCTCAAGTAATTTTGAATTTTTTTTACATATTTTTTATCAGAATCTTTAAAAATCCCAAATTAACTATCTTTTTTGTTTAGGTTGAAAAAAATTTTCCAATTTTTCGCCGCCATTTTGAATTAAAAATTTTTCATATCAAATTCATTATCAGTGACCTTCATATATATATATATATACCATTAAACCATTTCCCTTTCAGGGTAGGCGTGACACTACCCGATTCGGGTAGTGTTTCTAGGTTTTTCTTGTAGTTATAAATAACTACAAGTGTGGGCTCACCACACCCACGATGTGCCAACAGCACTCATGTCAGTATTCTTGAATGGTCACCCATCCAAGTACTAACCGCGTCCAACGCTGCTTAACTTCAGTGATCTGACGAGAACTGGGTTTTTCAGCGTGGTATGGCCGTTGGCCATAATAATACCATAATAATAATACCTAAATACTAATTTTGGTGAAAATCCAATTAAATTTAGACTTTTGACCAACTTTTTGTCGTTCCTGGACCACTGTGCGCCGCGTGCGGAAGGACAGTGTTAGCGAATGAATAGCACAGTTTAAAATTCATTTTCAGCAACCTGCGCTAGAAGTGTAGAGGAATCATGGGACGAGAGCGTGAAAAATGTCCAGAGCACCGTTAACTGTTCTACCAACCAGACAACACGAATGTCCCCGACTCAACTTCTCTTTGGTTACAAACCACGTAGTATGGCTGATGTAAAGATACTTGCGGCGATTCAAGACATATTGGAGCAGGTTGACTTGCAAGATTTGAGGTCCGCGGCGAAGGCATCCACGGATGAAGAGCAAGTACGACAGAAAAGGAGGTTCGGTATTAGCAGGCTCAGACCTCCCTCATACTCTATTGGAGATGTCGTGATGGTGGATGCACATCCCGTTGCTACTGGCGAGAGAAGGAAGTTGGTAGCCAAGGCAAAAGGACCCTTCAAGGTAACAGCTGTTCTGCCAAACGACCGATACGAAGTTCAAGACCTTCGGGATTTAAAGAAGTCACCAAATCGACGTAGCACTGTAGCAGTAGACAGTTTGCGGAGATGGGTCACGTTTGACGCTACTCAATGAGCTGGTGAGTAATTGCAGTATAGGCTGCAGTGAGATTGGTAGGTAGAGCGATTGGCTGCAATGACTGAGCTTCTCATAATTATGACGAAAGTATTAGTCGCAATTAGCGACTCTGAGGCCCGATTCTTGGGCAGGATCGTGTCCTTATACTGGGTGGAATATTCGGCGAA
Organism: Andricus curvator; assembly: GCA_932195095.1. Lineage (NCBI taxonomy): Eukaryota > Metazoa > Arthropoda > Insecta > Hymenoptera > Cynipidae > Andricus > Andricus curvator. The sequence goes on along the minus strand of CAKNYM010045008.1, from coordinate 12,701 downwards.
GGTCAGGACTGAGGTAGTTGTAGTCAAGGCTAGCACTGAATTAAGGAGGCCAGTTGCCGTCTTAATCGTTGGTGTCCTTGGCAAGACTTGCAGCCGGTAAAGCTAATAAGCTTGGAAGTGACTCTCGTGTCATAGAATGGCTCTTGCAAGGTGGAAAATAAAACCTTAGGACATTCCTGGTCTTTACTTCCCAATCCCAGTATAAATCGGTGATAACTGGATATTGATGGAGACTTCCAGGGAACTGATCACTCTTATGCAGGTGTCTATTGGAAATACAGCTATCAACCTTCCTTCATTTAATTATTCTTTATAGGTAATGAGGTGTCTCTATTTCCATGAGAATCTTGAAAGTTTCTCTGAAGCAAAAGGGTCGTAGGAGGACTGTTGCCAGGGAGGCTTTGTATATAGGATCAGGATTGAGACCAAACAAATGACGGATCAGCCTGGAGGTTGATCGGACATTCTCTTTATATAAATAGCTTTATATTCAAGACGATCTTGGTTTGAATTTTATCATATGATCGAGTATTCTGTTCCGGCAAAATATGCCGGATTTTAATTTTCTCTTCCGGCATATTTTGCTGGATTTTAATTTTCTCTGCCGGCATATTTTGCTGGATTTTAATTTTCTCGTCCGGCATATTTTATCGTGCACTAAATTGAATTCCAGAGAATTTATTAGGAATTCCAAACGATTTATTATGAACGCCAAACAATTCTAGATTAATTGCTACGAGTTAAAAAATTGATGTTTGGAAAAATATGTCGGATAATAGAAAATTAAAGGGAGATATTGATGACAGATAGAGGTTATGTTTCATCTGTATGATGAAAAATTTACACTACACTTTCCTATGGAAAGGAGTAGTGGTTTGACCATCAATATTTATGACAGGTCACAGGGGTGCCTTCCCGCCCCCCACGAGACGTTGGAAAGGGGTAGGGATTTGACCAATATTATTTCTGTAACCAGTCCCGGGCAGACCGAACAAACGGAACGGATACGCTACAACGTATCCTTATAGTATCCACATCGTATCCTCTCCGTATCATGCAAGAAAAACTCATTAAAAAAGAAAGATTAACATTTCACTTGTTGAAATTCGGATTCTACGTGAAATTTTGCGTTA
>CAKNYM010045007.1:15520-37281 GCA_932195095.1 Andricus curvator | reverse complement strand
AATTAATTTTCAACCAAACTGGTGAATTTTCAAATAAAATGATGAATCTTCAACTGAAATGATGAATCTTTAACTGGAATAGTTTAATTTTATGCCAAAACGATGAATTGTCAACCATAAAGTTTAATTGTCTACAAAAATAGATGAATTTTCCACAGTATACATACATTTTCAAACAAATAGTTTAATTATTAAATGAAAAATATCAATTTTCAACCAAATAGTTGAATTTTCATCAAAAAAAGATAAATTAATTTTTAACAAAAGTTTAACTTTTAACCCAGTAGTTGAATTTCTAACTAAAAAACGATGAATTCGCAAACGAACAATGTAAAAAAAAATTCTATTATAATTAAGAAATATTTCTTCTTTGAAATTCTCCTTCTACTCTGAAAACTGCTTGAATTACTTTTATTACCTAAAATTTAGAAGAGGGAACTTTCAAATTGTGACGAATTCTGACTTGAAAGAGGGATTTTTAAAAATTCCTTTTTTCTCAATCCGAATTATAATTCCTTTAAAAAATTCCCATTCCATGTAAAACATTCCCTGTTCAAAGTGAAATTATATTTCTTGAATTTTGCTATGATCAGAAGTAAATTCCCGGTTTTAAATTAAATTCCCGGTCATTTCCCGGTTTTTCCCGGCCAAAAAAATTCCAGGTCATTTCCCGGCCTTTCCCGGTCAAGTCGCCACCCTGATTTTATTTCAAGGTCTTTTTATTTAAAATCGAAAGAGTCAACCAAATCCAACCTTTCACTTTTTCATTTCTCGATTTCTGCGGGTTACAACAAGTCAAGGAAAGAATATTAAGATTTATAGGACCTCTAATTATTTTAAAGATTTTGTGGGATTTTACAAATTTCACTAGATTTCAAGAGACTTTAAAGCTTTTAATGGATTTAAAAATATTTCCAAAGGTATGAAGGGATTTCAAGAGATGCCAAAAGGTATCATATGGATTTCCATATTCAATTTTTAGAGATTTTAAAGATTTCAAGGAAATTCACAGATTTTTGCTGTGTATAGTTTATTTGCGCAGAATTGCTATTTTTGTGTACTTTTATATGAAATTATAAGTGGTCTAAAATAAATCCTTCCTTCATAGTTTCTATACTTTTTACACTAATTCCATCAATATTTTGGTATTATTTATTCCAATGCTGATTCTCATATAATTGTTTTCAATATGATTTTCTATAATGAATTTCCTATCATCCAAGGAATCTGTTACAATATTCTGCAATCCCACGCAATCTTGCAATCTAGTGTAACCAAAAATCCGAGTAATTAACCCCTTCGGTTCCACATCTGCTGACCATTCATCGCAGCTTATTCAGAAATTTCTGGTGAAACACGGCCTCACACAACTTGGGCAGCCCCCATACAGTCCTGATCTGGCTCCCTATGATTTTTGGCTTTTCCAAAATTGAAGTATCATCCAAAATCTAACCGGAAAACGATTTCAAGACATAGAGGAAATAAAATATAAAGCGAGGAAGCAGCTGTTAGCTATTCCGAAAGGTGACTTTCAGGAGTGCTTCCGAAAGTGGGAGGATCGCTGGAAGAAGGTTGTGACCTCGCTTGTGACTTCCAAGGGGGAGTACTTTGAAGGGGATATCATCCCCACTGACCAGAATTAACTCTTACCATGGTACACCACAAGGTCGGATACCTTTCAGAGAGACCTCGTTCTTCAGCATATTACAAGTTTGGTAATTACCAATCAGTAAGAGGAGTATGAATCCAAAGAAAATTTCGAAGGGTGTAGGTTTCCCTTGTGAATTGGGGAAACTATTTTGAAATATTGAAGAATCAAATTGATTTCCATTTTTCGTTTTTACGTTAGCTTTAAAAATTGTTATAATATCCGTTTCCCCTTCGATCGACAGGACGGAAGTTCGATCTGCGCATTTATGTCCTAGTCACGTCCTTTCATCCGTTGAAGGTGTGGTTGGCAAGGGAGGGTTTTGCTCGGCTGTCCGGTGAATTATTTGCGCTTGATAAAATCGACGACAGCAGGATCCATCTAACCAACATGGCTATTCAACTAAAAGGGAGATCACCAGACGATGAAGAACATTCGCTACCAAAGAATACACAGGTAGTGAGAAAAGTCTTTCTGGCAAAGCTTTTATTCTCGCCTTCTCGCTGGAACAGATTCTTCTTAACTTTCTTGCTCGACTTTCAGCATATTACATCCACTATTCTTCTTAGTATTCTGTCAATAAGCCAAATAAATTTCACCTTTAAACTCTTTCTACATTTGATGGTTCGGGGTCGTCTTGGCATTTATTACGTAATGCTTTTAGGGGGTGTTGGAGGGTTCCAGAGAAGCTTTTATGGTCCTGTTATGATGGGGGACGGAGAGGGTTTGATAAATGTTTACGTTTTTTTTTATTCAGTTTTTATGGTATGTGTAAAATTTGAGGTATCCTATCAGGGTAACCCGTGATTTTTTAAGAAAATTTTAGATACTACTTTTGGCCAACACAGAGATTGAAAGTCTCTAAAGTGTTAAAAATTAAAATCTTATTTAAAATTTTTTTTTAAACATTCTATGGGTTAACAAATTATTGTGAATTTTTGTTGTATATAGTTCACGATAACAAATAATGATAAAAAAACATATTTTTGAAAAAATCATTTTTCATCAAGTTAGAATTTTTTGAAATACCAACAAAAATTAAGTTTTTCTTGTATTTGGTTAATGAAATACTTATTTACAATTTTTTTCATCATATTAGTTCTGTCTGAATGAAAAAACGCCACTATTTTTTTTTAATGTGAAAATATCTTTTTAACTTATTTCTTAGGCCACTTGAAAATAGTCCAAAAATTTCGTTAAACAAAACAAAAGAAATATGTGGAAGACATTTTGTTTCTAAATTTGAAATAAGTGTTCCGTTAACCAAATCCAAATAAAGTAATATTTTTGTTGATATTTCAAAAAAATTCTAAAACCTAGGAGATCTAATATTAATGCAAAAAATGTTTGTTTATAAATTTATCTTAAGAGAAATTTAGTGACAAAACACATACAGATAGGAAGATCTTCGTAAGAAAAATTTTTAGTAATGAAAAAATATATTCCACATATATTACAGCTTAAAGGTATTGCGCTTTTAACAAAATATATGGTCTTTTTACCAGACAGTTAATTTTTCAACCAAAAAGATGAATTTTCAACCAAGGAGACTAATTTTCTACCAAGATGCATTTTCAACAAAATACATGAAGTATCAATTAAAAATGATAAATTTTAAGTTAAAAAATTATGTTTAAGCCAAAAGAGAAGAATTTTCAACGCAATACATGAATTTTCAACCAAATAGTTGAATTTTCAACTATAAAGGATAAATCTTCAACTTAAAATAGAACAGTTAAATTTTCGTTAAAAAAATATTTTTGAATAAAAAAACGAATATTCAACGAAATAGTTAAATTTTGAAACAAAAAAATCAGCGATCAACCAGAAAGATAAATTTTGAACTAAAATTATGAATCTTTAACCAAAAACATGAATTTTTAACAAACTAGTCGGATTTTCAACCAAACAGGTAAATTTTTATTCAAGAAGATTAATTTTCTACCAAAAAGACGAATTTTTAACATAATACACGAATTTTTAAACAAAAAAAATATATTTTTTGTACAAAAAAAATTAACCTTAAAAAAAACGATTTTCAACAAAACAGATCAATTTTCGACCAAAGAAATTAATTTTCATCCAAAATGATGAATTTTTCACCAAAAAGATCAATATTCTACCACAAAACACGGACTTGTTAAATTTTCAGTTAAAGAGATTAATTTTTAGCAAAAAAAAAACAATTTTCAACAAAATAGTTCAATTTACAACAAAAAATGAATTTTTAACAACGTAGTTTCACATTCAACTAAGTAGTCGCTTTTTCAACCAAAAAGGATGAATTCTTAACAAAAAATATAATAGGTGATATTTCTACCAAAAAAGATTTTAATTTTAAACCAAAAACAGTTGAATTCAACAAAAAGACGAATTTTCAAAGAAAAGAGTGGACTTTCATTCTATAAAGAAAAAACAAATTTCATCCAAAATGTTGAGTTTTCATGCCAAAAAGACAAATTTTCTACAAACCTGTTGAATTTTGAAACCAAAAATATGAATCTTCAACAAAAACGATAATTTTCTACAAAAATAGTTCAATTTTCAACTTATAAAGACGGATTTTTCAGCAAAACAGTTCAATTTCAACTAAAAAGAATGCCATTTAAAGAAAATTGTTGAATTTTTAACCAATCGATATACATTTTTTTAACGAAATGCTGAATTCTCAACCAACAAAAAAATTATACGTTTGTAAGACTTGGTTGTTATTAATACGTTTTCTTTTCTGAATATAATTTCATTAATGTTCCACATTTATTTAATTAACAGAATTTATATGTATGTTCGTTCCCGAATTTTATAAAATCTTAGTTTATTGGGGGAGGGGGGGGGGCCAAAGGAAAACTTAGGGTATATTACTTGGGGAGAGAGGGGGTTGAAAATTTCAGAAAAACGCATCGCGTAATTTGTGGACGACCCCTAAACTTAAACTTCAGTTTATCGAAAATTCCCTGATCTTGAAATCTTTTGAAATTTCCGATTTTTGAACAAATAGTATCATGAGTGTCATTTTTTTTCAAAATACTAGCACAATAGCTGCATCGTTAAAAAAAAGTGTAAAAAAGTTTCATCAGGACTCGTAGTTGCTCTCACAAAGTGATGCCAATTATTAAACGATAGGAATTTAGACTCTGCTGTATATAATAGTATATTATGCACCAAGGTGGAGAAGAGAGACTTTATTGCACTATCGCACACTAGCCTGCGGCTCGTTCTTGCTCACCTACGACTCGTACTGAAAACATACACTCGTCAATAAAGTCCCTCTTCTCAATGATACATACGATATTTCATATAACAAATCTATGGATATGACCGTGTTTTTCATGCCTGTGGAGCGGACCTTAAGTGCCGGTTTTCAAGGTCAAAGGTATGTAGTAATGGCCATGTATATCTATGCTGTCAAAAATTATTACGTCATAGATATATAATGGCCATTACATGCCTATGGGTCACAGGCATGACTTAAGGTTCGCTCCACAGGCATGAGAAACGGCCATATTGATGCATGTGTTATATAAAAACTTTTTTTAAAAACATATATGTTCTTGTTCTTTTTGTTTTTCAGATTAAACATGGTTGTAAATGGAGCCTTCTGAAAGTCCGGGAATACATGACGGCTCGCCACGGCGTCGCTGTATTTAACAACCTCCTGCATCGCATTGCCGGTAAATGTTAATTCGTGTTGCCACCCCATTATTCTAAGCCGTTTCGTGCGTTAGTGTGTTCGCACAAGTGCACGATGCACCGGTAAATGGTTATGTTGCTCGTTTTCACAATATAAAATTATAAATGAAAGCAGTTTTCTACCCTTTCCAGAAAATTTTCTCAAAGAATTGATAATATCGTCGGGATAAGCTGCACCTGATTGCATACCGACTCGATTTCAATCTAATTATAGTATAACGAGAGGCCTATGCAACATCCCTTACCGACATTTACCGACACTTATAACTTCCGTAGGTTTGAGTCAATGCTAAAAAAGTTTATAAATAGAATTTTTCTTAATACTCAAATAATGTTTTTGTTGTTCAATTATCGTAAAAATTATCTAATATACGATTTTTGAATGGTAATAATAATAAGCTATATTCGATATTCGGAAACAATTTTAACTTTCCACTAAAGGCTCGGTTCTCGGATTTTCCTTAATTAATTACTTTTATTCGATGTCAGGCAACACCAAACAAATATTTATCCCAATATCATTATCGGAAGAATGCGCGTTTTATCTATCCACGCACTTGACATATACACAAAAATTCAGAAAAAATCTATCTTTCCTAGAAATGGTCGGTTCTCGGATTTTGTTTTTCCAATTACTTACACTGGATATCGAATAAGTCACGAAAAAGTTTCATCCCGATGTCCTTATCGGATAAGTGCGTTTTATCCACCCACGCCCTCTGACATGCCCACGGAAAAATTCGGAAAAAATTCTAACTTTCTTTCTTTTAAACTTCCGGTTCTCAAAATTTCGGAAGACTACGTTTTACCCACGCAATTTCTCGTACACTTCAGAGGGCGTGGGTGGATAAAACGCAGTCTTCCGCTAAGGACATGAAAATTTTTATTGTGTTGTTGGACATCGAGTACAAGAGATTAATAAAATATAATTTGTGAACTAGACGTTTAGCGTAAAATTCGAATTAAAAAAAAAATTGCATCCACATTTTCGAGTGCGTGGGCGTACAAATCCTAGTCTTCCGATAAGGATATTGGGATGAAACTTTTTCTGGTATTGTCCGACATCGAGTTCAAGTGATTAGTGAAATAAAATTTGAGAACCAAATGTTTAGAGGAAAGTTAGAATTTTTTCAGAATTTTCGTGTACATTTCAGAATCGTTGGAAGATAAAACGCAGTCTTCCGATATTTATATTGGGATGAACTGTTGTTTTTGTTGCCCACCATCAAATAAAAGTAAATAATGAAAACAATTCCAGAACCGAGTGTTTAGTGAAAAGTTAGAATTTTTTTCGAATATCAAATATAGCTTATTTCAATAAAATAATTGAACAACAACATATTGCTTTGAGTAGTTTTTAAAATTTTTATATTTTTGTTTATAAATATTGCGAACTTCAGTAACATTCGACAAGTTTCGAATTTCGGTAACGGTTGATATCAGGAATTTTAAAGAATAATTTTGAAAGTACACCAGAGACTCGCTATTTGAACGCGCGATCGGACGCGTTATGTGAATTCCTAGAATTGCTGGTCCCCACAGTTTCTCAGGGGGCAGGGCGAGAGACGGCTGCGACTCCGCCTCTGAAGGGACGCATGCACTATACTACTCACTCAAGTAGATTGCGCAATATTATGGAAACGGTACAGGCGACCCTGTCTGTTTACGTTTCGCTGTACGCGTTATATGAACAAGGCCATTTTCAAGCAACCCCCGAGATTGTTCATCTGTCGAGTCTCTGCTGTAACAGATTCTGAGATTAACCCACTTTGCACATAGGGTGGCCACTAAAGACGTCGAAAAAATTCAGAGTCATTTTCTGGTTTTCAAACATCTTTCTCGGTTATTTATATTTTTCAATTCAAACCTTCACAAATAAACCATTCACAATTTGGAAGAATCAAAAAAGAATCTCCTTATTAACAAATCTGTTGTGGAACAACTCTACATTTTACGTGATAAAAATAAAAAATGAAACATTCAAAATTTGACAATTTCAAACTCAATATTCTATAAACGAAAATTTCAGACGTAGAAAATCATCAATTTAAAAACATTTACAATTGTACAATTCCCAAGCAGAAGCCATCAAAATTGAACAATGTGTATTTTTAGGTCTTGAAATATCAAAATAATACAAATCGAAAATTTTCGAACAGAGTTTATTCAAAAATAAAATTCAAAATTGCAAAAGATTAAGCAATGAAAATTTAATTATTGAACTTTTAAGGATTTCAATTAGAAATTTTGAATAATTTAAATTTTATAACAGACCATTTTTATGCTTCAATCAAAAATTATACAATTTGAAGCGCGTTTTACTTGAAATTCTTAACATTTCAATCTTAATCTATTAGATTTTGAATATAATTAATTCAAAATCGTTCACAAATAAAATTTTATAATTTTTATATAAAATTATTAAATTTTGAATGTTATAACTTCAAAATTCTCTAACTATTAAGGCCTAGATTTCTAAACTATAGACAGACAACTAATTAAAAACATAAAAAATTTACAATTTTAAAGTAGAAGCCATCAAAATTTAGAGATTTTTATTTTGAGGTTTTCAAACACAAAAATATTCAAACTGAACATTTTCGAAAGGAGTTTATTCATTATTAAAACATTGAAATTGAAAAAAAAAATTAAAAAAGAAGCACCGAAAATTGTTTAACTTTGTACTATTAAAACTTTCAATCTGAAATTTAACAAGATTAACATATTAAAATGGTCTCATTTATAAATTTTCGATCTAAAATTAATCAATTTTCAGCGATTTTAATTTAATTATTCAACTTTTAAGGCTTTCAATTCGAAATTTTGAACAATTAAAATATTTAAATAGGCAGTTTTTATGCTTCAATAAAAATTATACAACTTGAAGCGCTTTTTACTTGAAATCCTCAAAATTTCAATCTTAGGCTATTAGGTTTTGAATATAGGAAATTTATAATCGTCCCTTTAATATTTTATGGCTTTAATGTTTACAACGTAATGGCTTTGATATTTAAATTTCCCAATTTGTACAAAAAAGGTTGAATTTTCCAATCTAAAAATTGTTTTAATGTGAACGCCTCAAGCATTTCCAACGAGAAAGCTCTTACACACTTTTCTTTACAGAATACTTTCTTCGGGTAATTTTCAAGTATTTTATACTCAAAACGAAAATAAAGTATGTAGCCCTTTTTCAAACAAGTAAAATTCAAATTCAGGAAAAAAAATGTTTTTGATGTATTTAAAATTATTGTTGAGGAAACGTTATTCTACCTCAAAAACTGAGTAAAAAATTATTATGAAGGAATTCGATAAATTAAAAATTGTGCGTTTGATTGGGGTTTTTTGTATAGCAAAAAATTACTTGTTGTTCATCAAAGTTATTTAAAGCAACTTCATACTCGAAATCTTCTATATTGTTTATTAATTTTGGATACTTTTTTAAAGTTTTAAATATTTTTTTAATGCATTGAACTATTTTTGAAATAAATAAAATTCAATTCGCTCAAGTGTACCATTCTAAAAATCAAAATTGTCCGATCTAACTCAAACTTGGGCACCGCTTCGATAGGTTTTTTCAAATCCTTTCCATTTATCGTAAGAATTTTTCGAAAAAATTAATATTTGACCTATAAAGATGAAGGTCAAAAACGAAGTTGACTTTTTATGAAAAAGGCACCTTTTTTCATTATATTATCCCAAAAGAAAGCTCAGTTTTTCCCCTTTAAAAACTTTACATCTGTATGGTACAGCTTCGATAGCTTTTTTCACGCCCTTTCGTTGGTCGTAAACATTTTCTGAAAAAATAAATTATTTACTTTCAAAAATGCTTTTTCCACACAGAAACCTTCAGATTAAAAAGAGAAATTTTTAATTTTTTTATCGACTACAATAAGTTAATTAAGTTACATTTTCATAAATAAAAATCCCAGTTTTTAACCGAAAAGCACTTAAAGGAAAAAACCTGAGCTTCCTTTTGACGACAAAAATGAAAAAATATGCCTTTTTTACAAAAAAGTCTAATTTGTTCTTGGTCTTAATTTTTTAAACACAAATATTAACTTTTTCAAAAAATGCTGATGATCAATGAAAAAGGCATAAACTAATAATCAGAAAGATACTTTCTGTAAAGAAATATTGAGGACAACAACTTTTAGGTTGAAAAAAGTTAAAGTTCACCATTCCTAAATTTCTAAATTATACAATTTTGAAAAATTTAAATGTGAAACTAAAATTTGGTATATTTTAATTTAAATGTATTTAACTTTAAATTGAATTGCAGGGTTCACAGTGCGAACAAGGTGAAAAAGGGGAAATATGGTAATATTTTCACGAAAAATGGGAAAATAGGGGAAAGATTAAACAATTATTAACTTTAAAAAAAAGGTTGACCTTTTTATAAGAAATTCGTTAAAATCCCTTAAAATCTTTGGAAATCTTAAGAATCCATTAAAATATGTAGAAATCATTTGAAATTCCATGAATATAAATTACATAAAAATTATTCATTAAATTTCTCTTTGAAAACCGTTGTAATAAAATCCACGCGCGCAAAGCTCGCGTTCATGTTCCTGGATTTTTATTTTTTAATATTGTAAAAACATAAACTATTTAAAAATCCATAATATCACATTTTTAAATATTAAGAGTTGTAATCATTTTCCTGGATGCCAATATTTTTTTCTAAAAGACTTAACTATGAACATTTTCAAATTAAACCCTGAGGGATGAAACAATTTTAAATAAAAAATTGGTTCCCTTTTTAAATTTTTAAATAAAAAGACAATTTTGTGGTTTTATTTTGGTCTCAAAGAAAAGCTTAGGCTTCTTCACTTCGGAAAAAGTAAAAGAAGTGTGTTTAAATTTTTATAAATCTTTAAATTAATTAAATATTAAAAGGAACGTATATGGATTTTGGTAGTTTTTGAAAATTATTTAAATTCTAGAACTTATTAAATTTGTGTTCAGTCGAAAAATGTAATTAAGATCAGTTAGTTGTAAATATTGTATTTCTCCTTTCAATTTTTTTCTCTACTGGAACAATTGCAGGGGTTTTATTTTTAGATGTATTTAATATCAACTAAAAATTTAAATTGGACTGCTTAATCTGTTAGAAAAAATGATTTTGCTACTTTTCAAAAACTGGGAAAATCCTATGACAATTTCAATTTTCATAGATTTAAAAAATTTTTAATTAGGATCGTGAAATTAAATCGTTTAAAATAATTTATTTTGTAAAATATATTATGTTCATTCATATATTCATATAATTGGAAATTAATTAAAATTATGATTACAATTTAAAATCACAAAATTTTTATGTTTTAATTTAAAAATCGTTTAGTTTTTCTTCTACAGTCAAATATTGTTAAATTGTAAGTAGGTACGTTTTCAAAATTTGAAAATTTCTAATTATGAAAATTTCAATTTTGTATTATTCAATTTGAAACATTTTTCAGAAGAGATATTTAATTTTCACATGTAACCTTTTTCTAATGTAACCATTTTGAAAACTGCATACAAATATGGCGATTAATCTTTTCTACCTGCATCTCTTTAAACAAAAGAAAACTACCTACAGAAATAAATTGAAAAATAAAATTCCTTCTTCAGTTCATCACTCTTTGAAAAAAGGCATTGACCTTTTTATATTTACTTTTAATTAAGAGAAAGTCGAGTTAGTCTTTCATTATTCCAAACAAAACAAAATTTAATTTTAATTTTAGCATTAAAATGAAAGAATCTTCAATGTGGACAGACAAACCATCGTACATTATTATAGTTAATTAAAAAATATTTAATTTGTATACAATATAAAGATTCAGCAAAAAGATATTTTAGCTTTAAAGTTTTATTTGAATCCTAAATAGTTTAGTTTGAAATTAATCAAATTTAAAAAAGTTAACCTAATTATAATAGATAATTCTGTAAGTTAAAAAAAAATTTTTTTTAGATGTAAACCGAACAATTGTATTTTCAAAATTGTATATTTAAGGGGGTATTTCTATTTGACGGGACCAAAAAATCGATTTTTGTTTATTTTTTGATAGTATATAGTATATGGAATTTGTACGCAAAGGGATTTGTTTGGTTCGGACTTTTTAACGAAGCTGTAGCAGGATCAACTGTGCAGAGTGGAGAGTACTCAGCCGCACGCTGTGTAGGGCCGCCTCGGCTGTACCCGTAGGCAGGTCATAAATGTGTATAATAGAGTCGTTTTTCTCAAAACACGATTTTTTAAAATGACTGCCATGATTCCGTCAAAACCACTGGACCGATTAAGCTCAAATTAAGTAAAAATAAACTTAAGTCAAAAACTACCCCAAAAAAAGTCAAAATTCGAAAAAAAAATTCAAAGGGGCGCCATTTCGTCAATTTTCAATATTTTTTATTTGTTCTAGTACCGGCTACAGCCGTACTCGTATATTTTAAGAATCTCTTCGATTTTTTTGTTTCGGATCACCCGGAGCAGCTGATTATTTCTTTTTTAATTGGTAACCATGTATTTATTTTTTTATTTTAAGACCTGCTTAAAAATATAAAAAAAACTTCCATTGAAAAATATTAACAATTGTATTTTTTATGAATTTTTGAAAAACCCCTGAAAAAAGCTCGGTCAAATAGAAATACCCCCTTAAAGAGACAAGGGGAGAAGGGGAAAGTTTTTCGAGAATAGGGAGAAAAAAGGCTGTGAACCCTGCAATTGAATATGTTTTTCTACTAAGTGAAATCATTTCCCAGTCAAAAAAGAAATTTACTTCTATTTCCCGTTTTTCTTTTCGGTATCAAAAATGTCCATTATCCGGGTTCAGTGGCCACCGAGAAAAGCCAAAAACAAAAACGGAAAAAGCGGGTAAATTGAGCAAAAGCTTATTTCCTCGTGTTCTATATTGGCCTGCACCAGGTGCCGGCACGAATATGCCAAGCCTTTCAACCGATTCCAGCTAGGCTAGGATGATGATGATTTTCTTGAATATTTTTTTCTCGTCAGTCCAGGCGTGATAATGGCGAGCTTGCAAGCTGTGCAGCCGGTAATGATGCAGGAAAGCAACTCATTCGAGCTCTACGGGTACGACATACTTTTGGACGATCATCTGACGCCCTGGTTGTTGGAGGTGAATGCCTCTCCGGCCCTCACACCCACCGACAGTGAGGATTTTCGTTTGAAATTCGACATCCTCGACGACGTGCTCAACATCCTCGACCTCGAGAGACAACTAACTGGCCGTGAAATCAGAGTCGGTGGTTTCGATCTCCTCTGGAACGATGGCCCTGTCTGGACCACTTGTCCTAACCCCTTGCCCTGTGGAGTTGGAGCTGCTGAGGCTGCTGATAACCTTTCCAACTCGGCATGCCCGACGCATCTCAAGAAGTTAAACGTGTTTCTCGGTGCCAGGAACGATCGCACTCAACAACTACGACAACTTCGGAAGACCTTGCAGCAAGTCAAGTTATTATGAAATTAAGAGATATTGTACGATGTACGTGACTGCTCGCTGAATACATATTCCCTGCATAATAAATAATGCATGTTCCATACATATTTCCCTCGCTTTCCTTATCAACTTATCGTAAGTCGTCTTATCTTGCTTGCTTCTGATGATCAAAGTACTTTACACAGAGTTTATATTACTTCAATCTTATCTGAAACAATAACATTTTTATCAAACTCTTTAAATCTGATTTAGTCAGAAGTGGGTCACCAATTTGTTTCAAGAAAAATGTCCAACTATATTACTTTCCAAAGCACTCTTTCACCTATTCCTCTCCTTACCATTTTTTTTAAGAATTCCTCTTTTCCCTCTGTCTTCCAGAAAATTCCCTTTTTTTTCTCATTTTTTCGCTTAAATGCAAACTGAAGTAATAGAACCTAATAAAAAATCCAAATATTTTTGGTTGAATTAATCTCCTTTGGTTCAAAATTCTACCTTTTTGTTTAAAATTTAATTATTATGTTGATAATTCAACTACTTTGTTAAAAAGACATCTTTTTTTGTCGAAAATCCAACTACTTAGTTGAAAGTTGAACTACTTTGTGAAAATTTTATTTTATTGCTTGAAAATGTAACTATTTTGTTGAAAATTAATTTCTTGAATTCAAAATTTAACCAGACAATTTTTGGTTAAGAATGAATCGTTTTTAGTTGAAAACACAACTATTAAATTTTTCATTGAGAATTCACCTATTTTTGTTGAAAGTTCAACTACGTGGTTGAAAGTTGAACTATATTATTCAATTTTTTTTTCGGTTGAGGATTGAATTATTTTGTTGAAAATTTATCTCTTTTGGTAGAAAATTAATTTTTTGAATTGAAAATTTAACTAATCCATTTTTAGTTGAAAATAATGAAAATTGTTCGTTTTTGGCCGAAAATTCAACTATTTAGTTGAAAACTAACTTTTTTATTGAAAATTCATATTTTCAGGTTGAAAATTCAAATTTTTCACAGAAAATTTGTCTTACTAGCTTAATAATTCAATTTTTTTGTTCAAAATTTGTCTTTTTGGGTTAGATATTATATTCTTTTGGTAGAACATTTAATTAGTTCAATTTTTTTTCTCTCTTGACTAAAAAATCTTTTTTGGTTAAAAATTCGTTTGTTTGGTTTAAAAATTCATCTGTTTTTGTAGAAATTTGATCTTTTTTGGTTAAAAATTCAACTTTCTTAGGTGAAAAAGTTAAATATAGTTTATATACAGTGGACAAGACAATTAAATTTTCAATTTGCTTTTATAAATTTTTCTGTATAAAATAAATATATATAAGTTTTTCACCTGGGTTCTGTTAAAAAATTTATCTGTTTTCGTAGGTTGAAAATTCAACTATTTAGTTAAAAATTTAACTACTTTGGTGAAAATTTGATTGTTTTATTCAAAATTCAAATAGATTGTTAAAAAGTCATATTTTTGCATGGAAAATTCAACTGTATTTTTGAACATTCGTCTTTTTTTTTTAATTCATCCTTGTAGATTAAAAGTTCAACTGTATTCTGAAACATTCGTCTTTTTGGCTTCAAAATTCAACTATTTGGTTGTAAATGCAAGTGTGTGGTTAATAATTAATTTTTTTTTTGAAAATATAATTATTTAATTGAAAATTCAACTCTTTTGTTGAAAATTTAATTGTTTGGTTGAAAATTCGACTACTTTGTTAAAAATTTATCTTTTTTGGTCCAAAATTGAACTGTGTTTTTTTAAACATTCGTCTTTGTGACTGAAAGATTTAACTATTTGATCGTGGTTGAAAATTCACCTTTGTACGTTGAAAATTCAACTATTTTGTTAGAAATTAAATTTCTTTTTTTGAAAATCCGCCTCTTTTGCTTGAAATTTCAACTGTTTGTAAATGCAAATGCAAATGTTTGATCTAAAATTAATTTTTTTTTGCTGGAAATTCAACTATTTGCTTGAAAAATCATCTTTGACAATTAGACTACTTTGTTTAATAATTCAATATAGTAATTATTAATTAGTTTTATTTAAAATAATTTATTCTCCTATTATTTCCCTATTTTTGTGAAATATTACCTTATTTCCCCTATTTTGAGAGCATTTTAGCCTGCGATGTCTGATAGTATCATAAATTTAAAATAATAGTAGCAAAATAGTGTCATACAATTTTTGAAATAATTAATTGAGGTGTTAACTGTTTTTGAAATCTTAGAACAGATTTAAGATCTTTTGAAATCCGCTAAAATCCTTTAAAATCCTTGAAATCTGTTGAGAGTTTATAAAAATTCCTGAAAAACTCGTCAATATTTTTAAGTCCCTTGAGATATTCAAAATCACTTGAAATCCTTAAAAATTCCTTAAAATCTTATAATTTCCTTTGAAATCCTATGAAACCCTTAAATATGGTGAAATCCCTGAAATTTCCTCAAAATTTAATTTGATTTATTCCTTAAAGTTCTCTAGAAATCCGTCGGAAAACCTTAAAATCTTGTAAATATAATTGATATCCTAGATACCTTTTTAAAATCCATTTCAATTTTCTGAAATCCTATGAAATTCTTTCAAAAAAAATCGCTAAATTACTTGGAAACTTTTAAAATACTGTTATCCCACAAAACTCAAGTAAAATCCTGTAAATCATCTTGAAATCTGCAATATCTTTCCAAAGTCCTCTAAAAATTAAGAAACCTTATAAATCTTCTGAAATCCCGTAAATTCCACAAATCTGATAAAGCTCCTCGAAATCCCATGAAATCTTTTTAAATATCCTAAAATGTTTAAAATCCGCTAAAATCTATCGAAACCCCTTAAAATCTGTTGAAATACTCTGAAATCTCTCAAAAAAACTCTCCAATTTTTCTCAATCCCTTGAAATCGATAGAAATTTCTTATAATCTTATGGAATCTTCACTTTCTTTTGAAATCCCATGAATCCCTCAAATACTGTAAAATCCCTTGAGATCTTTGAAAATACACTACAAGCTTTGAAATCGTGTAAAATCCTTTCAAACCTCTGAAAATAAGTTCGAAAATAACTTAAAAAGCAAATTGAAAAAAATTGTATTAGCGAGCAATTTGAGAAAATAGTAGCATCAATGTCTGTGGATGTCTTGAAGGAATTGAATGGAATTTTGCTCTAGAATTTTCTCCAGATTTCCCAAATTTTTAAAGGTGCGTTTTGCCATTTTGTCCTGTCAGTAATCGTAACGAATTTGCTTTTCCGCAGATAACTCCACAAAGCAGATTTCAGGATTTCCCAATATTTCCTTAGCGCTGGATTCTGATCCGGCTCGAAGGACCATTAATATGTTGTCAAAAATAGGCACACACGTCATTAAAAAATAATAATCAATCCTTTATTGACACTTCAGTATTTCTATAAATTCAAAATTATGACATAAAAACAAGAATCAATAGAATGAACTCATCAACATTTTATATATGTTCTTTGTTTTCATTTTCCATTCATATTTAAAATATTAGTTGGCGGGCACAATGTCATTTTATTCAAAATAGTAGAAAAATTGTGGCATCGCTAAAAAAAGTGTCAAATAGTGTCAATAGTATCAAAAAATAAAGTTTTAATAACCATAACAACTGTTCAACCTAATTTTCATCAGAAGGGTCCATTGCACTGCAATATGAACTTTTAAAACTAATTATTATTTTATTTAATAGGGCGACAAATTTGGCGATTCGAAAATTAATTACAAGATAACATCAACTTGAGGCGAATTGATTCAAGTCTTGGAGATTTAATTCTGGGGCTAAAGAGGAGAATGACCTAAATCGATTTTCAGAACTCTCGTTCAACTTCTCTCGTTGAGTGTTCTTAAAATCAGATTAAATTCTTCCATCATTTGAAAGTTCTTAGTTCACCCTGAAAATAAAAATTTTTATTTGTTTTTTTAACAATGTTGTAAAGATAATAAAAAGTTGACTATTGAATTTGTACGATTATATTGACTCACTAGTTATATATGATAAGCTGGCAATAGATCATTTAATGCCCTATTGCTCAATATTTCATGCTCCGCGTTTTTTTTTTAATAGCTGTTTTACGTTGAGATGGTTACGAAGGTTATGACATTAATTGAAGCGGAAGGTGTAATACGAGCTCTGAGCCCGTTTGGTTTAAATTGCGTACTGAGCCCTTGTTTCACCCACTTCCACAATTTATAATTAATTTTGAGTTTAGCAATGCTTGCTTTTCCAGCTGTTCATTTTTTCCTCCCAAACTAGATCGAGTTGTAAAAGACAGCTAAATATATTATTTTATTTGCAATAAATAAAAAAAGCACTAAAAAAACATTTGAAAATAATTTTTGATGTCAATTTTGCCGATTACTCTACATTTTTATGGAGAAACGAGAAAAAAAAATCTACCTCGGCCCGGGTTTGACCGCGTTAACCGATTGCACTACCGAGACCTCGTTAGACAATTTCATTTCACTACATGTGAGATTTCTCTTCTAATCTGAAGATATAACAGAATCTGGATATATATTTTCTATATGTTATTTTGTCGTATATTTTTTTAATATCAAAAATTATTTTAATAATTCCCTGATAAACAAAATAACATCTATAAAATCTATCAAATAGAACACTTTTATTCGAATTTCCAAAATTCTGGATGAATCTGTTTTCACCTCAGCTCTTTAGAGATTGGATGTATGATTATATTGATCCGGAGTCCAAAGTTTGTGAAATTACTCGTAAACCACACGCATGGAACATCCATTATAGTTTATGTACCTAACATTGTTGTTCTACTTAAGACCATAGTAAAATCCCAGCACTTTAAACGGTGTGAAAGGACATCAAAATAAAATATTTTATACGCCACTTTTTTGCGCTTCCTCATATTATTTATAACCCATGAATTTCTTTTGGTATTGTGACTCTATTCATAACTTTGAGGTTTAATAATTTATTTAATTTTCATGCTATAACAAATTTTATTCAGTGAATTAAGAAGCAAAAAAGGTTAAAAAATATATAATATTTTTGATTTTTTACGAAATTAGTATTTAAATACAATTGATTTATACGTACCATATTGAATTCAATATGAAACGCTTAAGATTTCAAAGTCGAAATATATTGCATTTTCTACAAAATAGTTGAAATTTCTACCAAAGAAGATTAATTTTCTACCAAAAAAGATGAATTTTTTAAGAAAGTGTTGAGTTTTCAAGCAAAAAAGTCGAATTTTTTAGAAAACAGTTACGCCTTTTAAACCCGAAAAGTTGAATTTTGAACAAAAAAGTTATTTTTCAACCAAGAAAGATGATTTGTCAACAACAACGAAATTCATTTTAGTCCAAAAAGTTGCATTCAAAACCAAGTAGTTGAACTTTAAATAAAAAAAAACAATTTTCAAAAAAATAGTTGCATTTTTAACGAAATAGTTGAATTTTCAAACTACAAAGATACGTTTTCAACCAAATGGTCGAATTTTCAAAGAAAAAAGATATAACTTCATCCAAAAACAGTTGCAACTTCAACCAAATAGTTAAATTTTCAACTAAATAGTTAAATTTTCAAACAATAAAATTAATTTTCAACAAAGCAGTTCAACTTTCAACCAAGTTGTTGAATTTTCAACTAAAAACGATCAATTTTTAGCAAAAAATGGAACAGTTAAATTTTCAAATAAGAAAATTAAGTTTCAACCAGAAAAAAACGAATGTTAAGAAAAACAGTTAATTTCCAACAAAGAACTGAATTTTTAACTGAAATGATGAATCTTCGACCAGTAAAATGAATTTTTAACTAAGCAGTTCTGCTTTCAACCAGAAGACGTATTTTCAATAAAACAGTTAAGATTTTGACCAAAAAATATGACTACCAAATAATTTGGTATATAATTTTGAATTTCAATCCTAAAAAGATGTATTTTCAACCAAACAGTTAAACTTTCAACTAAAACAGATAAATTTTCGACCAATGAGTTGAATTTTTAATTAAATTAATGAATCTTAAAAAAAAGAAATGAATTTTCAGAAAGGAGTTTAACTTTTAACCGAGTAGTTGAATTTTAAACAAAAAAAAAAGATTAATTCTAAACAAAAAATATAATAGTTGAATTCTGAAACAAAAAAGTTAGATTTTCGACTAAAAAAGATCAATTTTCAATTAAAAATATGAATTCTAAACCAAAAATGGAATATTTAAATTTTTAGTTAAAAAAATTAGTTTTCAACATAAAACAAACAAACGAATTTTCAACCAAAAAGGTGCATTTTTAGCAAAAAAGTTAATTTTGAACTAAATACTTGAATTATCTACTGAAAATTGATCAGTAAAATTTTCAGTTCAAAAAATTAATTTTTGACCAAAATAGATGAATTTTGCACAAAATAATTTAATTTTCAACCAAAAAAGTTCAATTCTCAATGCAAAATTTTATAGTTTAATTTTTAACTAAAAAATATCAATTTTCATCAAAAAATAGAATAGTTAAATTTCCAGTTAAGAAAATTAACTTTTAACAACAAAAAAAGCGTATTTTTAACAGACGCAAGGATCACAGCGCAAAAGGAGTTCAAATAAGCAGAGAAATAGGGTAATTTTTCACGAAAAAGGGGGAAAAGGGGGAAAAATTTTAAGAACAATCTTTTCAAAAGAAATTTTATATTTTTAAATAATGCTAATTGATTTTTTGATGATTTCTGCCATTAAAGAATTTATTTTAAAAAAATGTATATACTTAAGTCGTTGGAAATCCATTCGCAGCGATATAAAAAAGTCCCATAAAAATAAAATTCGTTTAATAAACCATTTTTATATATTTAAAATTGTTCTAGTTATCATTTGAGACTGCTCAACAAAGTTGATAAACTTGGAATATTCAATTTTTTAATTATTTAACATTGTACAATGTACATTTCAATTAAAAAGTGTCCACCTTCTAATACTTCAACATTATACAGATTCATAACATTTATTGTTAATTATTATTAATAAATAAATTAACAACATTTTAAATTTAAACTTAAATAAGTTAAATAAATTAAATTTAATAATTAATTCTGTAAGTTTAAAAAAATTTAAACTTGCACAACACACGGTAGTATATTCTAGTTTTGAATAGAATAATTTTGTAGATGTAAAACAAACAATGGTTATTATAGTTTTAATAATTTAGTAGTATAATATTTAAAGATAAAGGGGGAAAAGGGGAAAGTTTTTCGAGAATTTCAAAAAAAGAGAATTTAAAAAGGGAAAACTTAGGGAAAAGGTTAAAGACTGTGATTCCTGCACATTGTTAAATCTTTAACCAATAATATAAGTTTTTAACAAAGAAGCTTCTCTTTTAACAAATTGATCTGGACCCAAAGTAGACTTTTTAATTAAAAGAATAAACTTTCAACTAAAAATAGTTGAATTTTATTATTAGGTTGTATTAATTCAGTTTGAATTTACGCGAAAAAAACGAGGAAAAGGGGAAGTTTCTGGAAAACAGGAAAAAAAGAATTCTTTTAAAAAAGGGAAAACGGGGAAAGAGTGTAAAGTCTTTCTAATTTGTTTTATTTAGCCCTTTATTATATTCGAAAAAAAGGTCTTCAACATTATTTATTGTGGGAATTCCCCCTAGCAAATCATCTATTCTCAATACATTCAGCATGCGCTATTCATCTCAAATAACAGACTGATATCTCTAATAATATCAGGTTACTAAAAAATTTCTCGCATATCACGTAATCATATTTCATACGTCAGGGTCTATTTTAACATTTAAAGATTATCTGTACGCTTTTCTATCTCATAGAACCTATGACCGATTCATCATTTCTATTGTCGAATGACTTGTGTGGCAGGATCATCAACTTTGCTTGAGAGATCTTTTTTGCAATTTATATGTAATTTATAATTCAAGTTGGATTTTCCTCAAGAACCTGTCTTGAAAACACGTACATAGTGGCATCTGTTATTTAACCATCAGTACTCTTTTTTTTTACTTCCGATCTGATCTTGCTTTACCAGTTTACGCTCCCAAAATAGACGAATACTTATACTTCCTCTCCTTCATTAATGCTATAAGTGCCAGTCTTTTGTATCTAATTTTTTCATTATATTATCAAGCGAATTAATTTGATAATATTGACATTTAAAATTCAGTTTAAAAAAGTGTTTTAAAAGCTTTGAATTTGCAAAGCATTCAAATTCAGGGTGTCTACCCGATAGATGATTTTAAAAATCCCGGTCAATTTAAAAGAATTCAAAGATTTAAATAATTTTAGGCGACTTTTAAAGATTTCTAAACATTTTGAATGATTTAAAAGATTTCTGATTTAGAACAGGGACTTTTTGAAAAGAATTATAATTCTGAATTTGAACGTCGAATTTTTATAATTCCCTTCTTGTGAATCAGAGTTAAAATTATTTTCCAAAATTCCCGTTCCATGTCAAAAATTCTCTGTTTCAAGTCAAATAATAATTATATACAAAAATTACCTGTCCTAAAGTCTGAATTAAAATTCTTTACGGAAATCTCCTATTTCAAAGTGAAAATTATAATTCTTTACCGAAATTTCCTGTTCCAAGTCACAAATAAATCTATTTCAAAAAATTCCCTGTTCCAAAGTCAAAATTATAATTCTTTACGGGAATTTTTGTTTATATATCGTTTATTTATTCCTTGTAGAAACACAGAATTGTAATTCTTTGAGAAGAATCCCTACACCAAGTAACATCTAAATTCATATCCGAAATTCCCAGTTCCAAATCAGAATTATATTTCTGTAGAAAATTTTCTATTATTATTCAAAAATATAGTAACTCCCTTTTTCCAAAATTTGGAAGAGACAAGTTTCAAACTGTGACGAATTCTGGCTTGGAAGAGTTATTTTTTAAAATTCCCTGTTCTATCTCAAAATTATAACTTTTTTGGACAATTCCCTGTAGCAATGGACATAATCTCTTTCTGTCATTCACAGTCCCAAAGTCAAAATTAGAATTCTTTACG
>CAKNYM010045007.1:0-10373 GCA_932195095.1 Andricus curvator | reverse complement strand
TTTAATTCGAAAATTAAATTTCTAAGTTTAATAGCGAAGTTTGACGGCCAGTTTTAACCAAATCTGGTTTTATTGCGCAAATCTTATATTCTTTTTGTCCTCCAACACTCGAAAATTCTCTTTCCAATTTTGTTTTGACTCATTTGGGTAATAGTTTTTGATATAGGGAAACCAAAAGAGATACATACTTTGGGATCAATAAGAAAATTTAAATTCTTGGTGCAACAGCTGAGTTTCACGGTCAGTTTTAACCAAATTTGGTCGTATTGCATAAATCTTATATTCTTTTGTCTTCCGACAATCGAAAATTCTTTTTCCATTTTTTTCTGACTCATTCATGCAATATTTTTTGATAGTGGAAGACTAGAAAATGTACATAAATTCATCGTCATTTTTATATAAATTTGGTTGCATTTCGAAAAAAATAGCGGAGTTTCA
Source organism: Andricus curvator (assembly GCA_932195095.1). NCBI lineage: Eukaryota > Metazoa > Arthropoda > Insecta > Hymenoptera > Cynipidae > Andricus > Andricus curvator. The sequence goes on along the minus strand of CAKNYM010045007.1, from coordinate 9,935 downwards.
CGGTCAGTTTAAACCAAATTGGGTTATATTTCGAAAATCTAAAAATTATCTGCCTTCCGACACACGAAAATTCTTTTTCTAATTATTGGTCTGACTCATTAGGCCCATTAGGGTAATAGTTTTTGATAACAGAACACCAGAAAAGGTACATAATTTCTGTTCAATTCGCAAATGAAACTTCTATGTTCCATAGCGGTGTTTCGCGGTCATTTTTATCCAAATTTGGCTGCATTTCGAAAATATAATTTTTTTGTCTTCCGACACTCGAAAATTCTTTTTCTCATTTTTTTTTCTGACTAATTGGGGTAATTAAAAAATGTAACTTGTAGGTTCAATAGCGGAGTTTCGCGGTCTTTTTAAACCAAATTTGATTGCATTGCGAAAATCTAATATTTCTTGTTATTCCAATACTCGAAAATTCATTTTCTTATTTTTACTGACTCATAGGGGTAATATTTTTTAACAGTAGAAGGCTAAAAAAGGTACATAATTTGGGTCCAATTATAAAATTTAACTGTAGAACATTATCTCGAAAAAATTAGGGCTTTCTAAGAGTTAGATAAAAGTCTTCAGTTAATGTAAAAACGCGTTTCCATAAACGACATTGACTGTAAAAACCTTCATTTCTACATTTTTTTAAAGTTATTTTTATGTGAAGAAGTAAGTTAGTTACGCCAATTTGAAGAGCATTAGCTAATATAAATACGTGGAAAGTGAACATATGAGGAAGTTTTCAAAGAAATTGAAATGGAATAAGGTTACATAGTTATTTTAAAAATTCCATAAAATTTCATACTCCATAAAATTTTATTACGTGCTGCAAAACAGCCGGGTTTTGTTTATTTTATCACCAAAAGTCAAAATCGATGAAAATAGGTATATGTTTGAACAGGGCCAAAAATGTTTCAAATTACGCATCTGACAAGTTTTGTATGTCGACCCCCCCCCCCCACACACACACACCAGAAAGAAAAAGCCAAAAAAAACATTTTCTATAAGTTATAATTTTTGTCTTAAGATTCAAAATTGTATTATTTCTTTTATATTCATAAAATTTGCTATATTACATTTTATTGTTTAAACTTATACGTCTTTAAATTATTTATTGACTAATTACCATTTTAATAATAAAATAATATTAATAATAACAGAATTATTATTAATAATAATAATAATAAAATAAAATTTTAACAAAATAGTTCAATCCTGAAGCAAACAGATCAATTTTCAACTAAAGTGATGAATATTGAACAAAAAAAATGAATTAAAAAAAAATCAGTTAACAGACAACCAAATAGTTGAATTATTGATAAAAAAAGATGACTTCTAGACAAAAAATATAAGAGTTGATGTTTCAACCAACAAATATTTTGATTAAAAATGTTTAAATCAAAAGCTTCTTGATATTAACCACAAAAAAGGCGATTTTTCTACAAAGCAGTTGAATTTTCGACCAGAAAATATAAAATGTGAACAAAAAATTTAATATTCAAACCAAATATGACACTTTAATAAAACTGTTGAATTTTAAACAAAATAATAAAAACATGTAACCAATGTTCTATTAATTCAGTTAGTATGTATTTTAATTCAGTTGGTGGTAGTATAGGAAAATTATTCTAGCCCTATAATAATTTTCCTATAATGAATTTCCTATAATTTTTTCACGGTTAAAGGAAAAACTGTGGGAAATTAATTAGAGAAATAATTAGTGCAATATTGATTTCAATATTTTAATATCATTCATTTCTATAATTATTTTTGCTCAGAAAATAAAGTGAAGAAATTTTCTACATTAGACCAAACCGTTGCAGGAGCAACTAAAATAGTTGAATTTTTAATCCGCAAGGACGAATTTTCAGCATAACAGTTTAGTTTTCAAGAAAAAAGTTAATTTTCCACCAAACAGATGAATTTTCTAGAAAAATCGTTGAATTTTTAACTCAAAAAGACGAACTTTGAACTGAAAAATATGAAATTTCAACAAAAAATTGAAATTTTTGCTCGAATGGTTGAATTTTCAATGCTAAAAGACGAATTTTCTACAAAACAGTTTAATTTTTAAGCCGAAAATATGAAATTTCAACAAAAAAGTTCATTTTCAACCACCTAGTTGAATTTTCTAACAAAATACTTGGATTTTGAATTCGAAAGGACGAATTTCCAACAAAACAGTTGAATTTTCAATAAAAAATTCCATTTTCGACCAAAATTGTTAAATTTTCTACGAAATTGTTTAATTTTTAACCCAAAAAGTATTACTTTTTAACCAGTGTTGAATTTTCAACCAAAAATAGGATTTTTCCACAAAGATTAATTATCTACCAAGACGAATTTTCAACAAAATACTTAAATTTGCAACACAATAAATGAATTTTCAACTAATATAATAAATATATTTTTTTTAAATTATTTTTTTAACAAAGTACTTAGTTCAACTTTCAACCAAGTTTCATTCAAGTAGTTGAATTCCCAATCCAAAAAGATGATTTCAACAAAAAATATAAAAGTTGATATTTCAACCAAAAGAGATTTTGATTTTAAATCGAAACCGGGTTGAATTCGACCAAAAAAAATCTAATTTTCTGCAAAACAGTTGAATTTTAAACCCAAAAATATAAAATTTCAACAAAAAAGTTAATTTTCCACCAAATAGTTGAATTTCCTTAAACACTAGTTGAATTTTGAACCAAAAAGTATGACTTTTTAACCAAATTATTGTATTTTCAACCAAAAAGATGATTTTTCAACGGAGATAAAATTACTACCAAAATCTCGAACTTTCAACAAAATACTTAAATTTGAAATAAATTAATGAATTTTTAACTAATATGATAAATCTTCAACAACAAAATGAATTTTTTAACAAAGTACTTAGTTCAACTTTCAACCAAGTTTCATTAAAATAGTTTAATTCTCAATCTAGAAAGCCGTTTTCAACAAAAAATATAACAGATGATACTTCAACCAAAGACGATTTTGATTTTAAATTAAAACCGTGTTGAATTCAACCGAAAAAGACTTAACTTTCTGCATAACAGTTAAATTTTCAACCCAAAAATATAAAACCTCCACAAAAAATTTCATTTTCCAGCAAATAGTTGAATTGTCTACCTAAATAGTTGAATTTTCAACAAAAAAGTTAAATTTGCTCCTAAAGTAGTTTAATTTTGAACCAAAAAGTATGTCTTTTTAACCAAATTGTTGTATTTTCAACCAAAAAGATGATTTTTCAACGAAGATAAAATTACTACCATAAATCTCGATTTTTCAACAAAATACTTAAATTTGAAACAAAATAAATGAATTTTCAACTAATATGATAAATCTTCAACAACAACAAAAATGAATTTTTTAACAAAGTACTTAGTTCAACTTTCAACCAAGTTTCATTCAAATAGCTTAATTCTCAATCCAAAAAGATGTTTTCAACAAAAAATATAACAGATGATATTTCAACCGAAGGAGATTTTGATTTTAAATTAAAACCGTGTTGAATTCAACCAAAAAAGACTTAACTTTCTGCAAAAAAGTTAAATTTTCAACCCAAAAATATAAAATCTTAACAAAAAACTGTATTTTCCAGCAAATAGTTGAATTTTCTACCAAATAGTTGAATTGTCTACCTAAATAGTTGAATTTTCAACAAAATTTGAATTTCCTCCTAAAGTAGTTCAATTTTGAATCAAAAAGCATGACTTTTTAACCAAATTGTTGTATTTTCAGCCAAAAAGATGATTTTTCAACGAAGATTAAACTACTACCAAAAATCTCGAATTTTCAACGAAATACTTAAATTTGAAACAAAATAAATGAATTTTCAACTAATATGATAAATCTTCAACAACAAAAAAATGAAGTTTTTAACAAAGTACTTATTTCAACTTTCAACCAAGTTTCATTCAAATAGTTGAATTCTCAATCCAAAAAGATGTTTTCAACAAAAAATATAAAAGTTGATATTTCAACTAAAAGAGATTTTGATTTTAAATCGAAACCGGGTTGAATTTTACAAAAAAAAAGCTAATTTTCTGCAAGACAGTTGAATTTTAAACCCAAAAATATAAAATCTCAACAAAAAACTTCATTTTCCAGCAAATAGTTGAATATTCTACCAAATAGTTGAATTTCCTCCAAAAATAGTTGAATTTTAAACCAAAAAGCATGACTTTTTAACCAAATTGTTGACTTGTCAACCAAATAATCGAATTTTTAACCAACCAGATGAATTCTCCACAAAAAATATAATAATAAACTTCTCGAATTCCTGGATGTCAAGTTATCAAGAAACCAACAGATACTTTGGATTATTATACAGAAAAAGATAGTTTAGTATCATCTTCTGCAAGAAATTATACGACCTTATACGTATATCAAAACCATGCCTAAAATAAAAAAAAATAAAAACATGCAACAATGCAGCTTAATCCTGTCAATTGATAGGAAGGCTTAAGACAAGTTAGTCGTCTCGATGTTTGACTGTCTATCATGACAATAAAGCAAGCCTCTTGAGACTTGGGGCGATAAGGAGTCGAGTAATCGTCGTAAAATAAAAGAATAGCGGCGATAGGGTAAGAATGTAGGGTCGGGTACTCGGGTGGGTCGATACCACCGGCATATGTATTTACCTTGCCGCTCTCTGCTGCAGGTGAGTTCTCAACGATGTCGAAGATTACGTGGGGCAACCCGGCAGTACCGAGCAAAGAGAAGCCGAATCCCGTCGTATCACTACGGTTCAAACTAACCAGCAGCTCCTCAGCCATGATACAGCCAGCACATTGATCTCACCTCACTGTCATTTGACGAATTGACGCACGCTCACACACCACGCACAAACGAAAACACAGCTTTTTTCTCTTTTCCGCGGCAGACGCCTTCCTCTCACGGACGACGAGGGTCGGGATGGATACCGAGAGGCTTTTTCGCCTTGGAACGGACACGCGAGTCCGCACCTACAAACTTTCCGGCATGCGCTGGACGCGGAAGGCAACAGCAACACTGAACACTTCTTTCGACGACGTTATCTGAAGCTGGAGGACTTGATGGCGCCACTTGTTGGGCGACAAACAATTTTATATTATTCTTTATCTCAACAATAAGACGTGGACAAGCGGAGGAAAACTTGGGTCCTTGTTTGTTTGAAACACTGCTGGAGCTGACGACCACTTTACGACCCTTGCGACTTGCGAGGGGCAACTGTCAATTTTTTAGGTTAGGATAGACGACGGCATTTTGCTCTTTTGCTTTTTATTTTGATTTCAAAACGTTACGATTTGTGAATGTGATTTCAATTTTTGAGAGCTTTTAGATTAGTTTAGAGGCAATTGTCTCTAATTGATTATATGATTTTTATGGTAGAAATTTTATAAGAAATTGAAATTTGGGTGGTTTGAATTTCGCGGGTTTGAAAACTGTAATTAGAGATGGCGCTTATTTTAGCGGGAATTTGTTTTAAGTCTTTGGGCAATTTTGAGAAAGTTCGTCTTTTTGGCTTAAAAATTCGAACTGTCTACCATTTCGAAATTTTCCGTGAGACTAACTTTTCCAACTCGTTCTGGGCTAACTTTACGGAGAATTGTAATAAATAATAAATGAATAATACTCTTTCGTTGAAAATTCATATTTCCTAGTTGAAATTTCAATAATTTCGTTAAAAGGCCTGCCTTTTTGGTTAAAAATTCAACTATTTTGGTAGAAAATTCAATTATTTCGTTGAAAATTTAAATATTTAGTTGGAAATGAAATTTATAATTGATAATTTATACTTTCAGGTACAAAATGTAACTGTTTTGTAGAAAATTCCTTTCTTTTGGCTTAAAAATTCAACATTTTGGTTCATTTTTTTTTCTTCACTGAAAAATCTTTCTTAGTTGAGGACTTATCTCTTTGGTTGAACAGTTAAATATTTTGTTGAAAATTCGTTTTTTTTTGGTTTTAAAATGAACTTTTTTGTTGAAAATTCACATTTTCGGGTTGAAAATGAAGCTGTTTAATAGAAAATTCGCCTTTTGGCTTGAAAAATTAACAATAATTTGGTAGAAAATTTAACTATTTGGTTGAAAATTGAAATAGGGGAGACCGGGGCGAGATGAGCATACGGGGTCAAATGAGACACTGAATTTTCTCTGAAAATATGTGGTTTTCATTACTGTTCTTTTCAGGTATAACAAAAATAATGATATTGAATATCTAGAAATAAAAGAATAGACTGAATAAATAAAATAAATTAAAAATAAAAACGATTAAAATCTCAACACCTGAATCCTGTTATTCTGTCGTATTTTAGAACAGAAAGAAAATTGTGAAAATAACAGATAATATTTTCAATCTAACGTTTTTCGTAAAGTTAATTTATCGAACTTTAATGATGTCATGTATTTATACAAATTTATTTAATAAAAACCTGTAATATTTAAGATTTGATCAAAAATTGTGATTTGGGGCGGAATGAGCTAGGTTTATGGGGCGAGATGAGACACGCATATCCTGCTTGTCACTGAGCGCTTTTAACCTTTTTATGGAGTCGGCCGAAAAGTTTCTTTCAAGTGCAGAGTTGAAAAATATAAAATTGTTGCAATGGTGAGAACCTATAGAAGAAAAACTAACAGACAGTCATGGTCAGAAGAGTCTATGGTTGCGGCTGTAAAATCTGTGATGCAAAAGAATTTGAGTGTTAGAGCAACTGCAATTGCTCACGAAGTTCCAAGAGCAACTTTAGCTCGTAAAGTTGAAAAATGTTTGCAAAAAGATGTTTCGGTGGAAATTTCTTGCAAAAAAGGTGATTGATAGAAGTATGTGTATATATAATTGATGAAATCAGGTCTATCTATTATATCATAAGTCTTTGTTATTATACGATGTTAAGGTTAATTTCTTTAATAAATTTTAGATGTTTTTGTAATTGCTTTTTCAGCATTATTATTTTGTGTTCAAAAATTTAATTAAAATTCTTGTGTTCAAACTTAAAAAAAAGTTTAAATCTTTAGGACTGTGATTAGACTGTTAGAGGTTAAAAATGTTAGGAGGTTACAATTCCTTCCTATTTTGTTTAAAAATACATAAAAGAATTGTATTAAACTGATCATTGATTGCATCTATACTTTCAAATATTTAAAAACCCGTTCCCCTGAGTAATACGACTAAATGATACCTACAAAATCACAAAAAAATAAACTTCTATTAACAGAAAATAATTAATAGTTAGCGTGTCTCGTCTCGCCCCAATATGTGTCTCGTCTCGCCCCAGAGCTGGGGCGAGATGAGACATATGCACAGTTTATAATTTACATATTTTTAAAGCAATTCATATTCTTAAAACACTTCGTCCTTCATAAAATTGATACCTGAAGGTTCAAATAATGTGAAGAACTACTTAGATTTTAAAAAAATACTATAGATTTCAAATATTTTACTGAAAATCATTACTATGCTCATCTCGCCCCGGTCTCCCCTATTAAGTTATAAATTAACTTTTTTTTACAATTCAACTGTTTCGTAGGAAATTTATCTTTTTTGGTTGAATTCAACTGTTTATGATTCAAAATTCAAATATTTTTTGGTTGAAATATCAAAGTGTAACCTGGAAATTGGACAGAAAATAGAAGAGCCTGAAGCCTATTTTAAAGATAAGTTTTTCTTTCATACCAATTTATATTAATTTTGCTGAAGTAAAATTTTTAAAGCTAAAAACTTCAAATAATGCTGAAATTTCTTGATAAAAATTTAGACTATCGCGCCTCATGTAGTGATACAGGGGGGGGTAATATTTACAGATACTTTAAGGTGGTTGAAAACTTCTTTATCGAATTTCAAAGAATTTATTGAAGAAAATTGAAATTCTTAATGGGATTTCAAGGATTTTTTTCTCTAAAACCTGTAATTCCTCAATTCAATTATTTCAATTATTTTAATTCTAGCATTTCAAGCAGAAAAGAATTTAATATATATATACAGGGTGTTTTTTTTAACTTGAGACATCGCAATATCTAAAAAAATACGCATCCCATGAAAAAAATATCCGTAATAAAAACTTTTTATTTTCGAGGGGGAAAAGCGATTTTGACAAAATTTACCCCACCCCAACCCCCCAGGAGGGGGGTGGAGAATCAAAAAATCGAGAAAAAAAAATCGCGAGTCGAAACAATTTTTTTGGAAAAAACTTATTACGTATTTCATAAAGGAGAATCTGAATCTGTGATAAGCAATTGGGGTTCCTATTGGAAATTACAAAGTTACCCCCACTCCTGCCACCTGGGTGGGTAGGGTGGGGTAAATTTGTTCAAAATCGCTTTTCCCCTCGAAAATAAAAAGTTTTTATTAGGGATATTTTTTCATGGAATGCGTATTTTTTTAGATATTTCGATGTTTCAAGTTAAAAAAAACACCCAGTATATATATTGTATATAAGTTTTTGGTTCCGTGCCTAGAGGTAGGCCAGAAATTGGCAGATAGGAACATATGAACTCCTATCTAATGCAAGGCTGCTGAAGGCTGGTGACCTTCTCAACATAAAACACCAAACAATTGCGACTCTTCTCAGTTGCCATTTTCTGGCGCCCCCCCCCCCCCGCCCCTTAGTAACCGAATTTTGGTGGGACTGACGTTACAACTAGACTCTCCACCATACGACAAATCACTAGTTAACTTGGACATGATTTCAACTCGCAAAATAAATTTGTCGCATAAAAGTGGTAGTTGGGTTTACACTCTAAACAATGGATAATACAAACAATAACATTGCCTCGGAATGGACTGAAGCTTTGATTGACGAAATGCATACACACGGTAAATGTAAAGGTCGAGTTTCAGGCGATGAATGGAGATTGGGTGTTTGGAATGCTAGAGGGGTGAATGATCTCAAGGTAGGAGAACTTGGAGAAACTATGCACGTAAGAAAGCTAGATATTTCATGTGTACGTGAGACAAAGCAAAAGGAAAGCGAAAGTAGGAACATAGAGAATGGGGTGTTAAAAGGCGGTTTTGAAATTTGGTCAGGAGTAGATAGTGAATCACGTGGTAGTCAAGGGGTCGGTTTGATTATGAATGAAAAAGCAAGACAGCATCTCAAAGATCATGATTTTGTATCTCCCAGATTGTTGTGGGCTAGAATGAAGGTAGGAATCAGAAGATTATTTATCATGGCGTCATACGCCCCAGTTGATAGCGATTCGAGAGAAGTCCAAGACTCCTTCTGGGACACTCTAAATGATACAATAAGTACTTGCGATCAAGGTGAAAGAATAATTCTGCTAGGAGATATGAACAGATTGCTCGGCGTCCAACGTCAGGATACAGGTGCAGAAAGGGTGCTAGGTAATTTTGGGGATCCAAGAAAAAATTATAACGGGGAAAAATTAGTTAGCTTATGCTTAGAAAAGGGCCTATTTATTACAAATACTTGGTTTCGACATAAAATGATCCACAACTAGTAAACTAGTAAAAGATACAAGAGCCATGAGGGATTTCTGAATGCAATACTGATAATTACCTTCTAGTCTCCAAAATAAACTTAGGGCGGGAATGGAGAAGCAAGAGATAAACGAACACATAGATCAACTTTGGAGGCACTTAGAAGCAATAAAGATATAGAGGGCGCGTGGACTTTGTTACGGGATATCATTGTTAAAACTGCGATTGAAGTGTGTGGTACGGCAGTGGTAGAAAGAAAGTCTGGTGATGCGTGGCCTACAAGAGAACATTAAATATCACAGGTCTTAGCGATGCCCTGGCAGGCCGAACGAACGGAACGGATACGCTATAGCGTATCCTTATAGTATCCACATCGTATCCTCTCCGTATCATGCAAGAAAAACTCATTAAAAAATAAAGATTAAAATTTCACTTGTTGAAATTCGGATTCTACGTGAAATTTTGAATTGAAAGGTCACAGAGTAATCGCAATAGTTTTTCTTGCAACATTAAAAACTTTAAAAAAA
>CAKNYM010045006.1:46054-69431 GCA_932195095.1 Andricus curvator | reverse complement strand
AAAGAATCCAAAGCATTTGAAAGAGATGTCAATAATTTCAATGAATGCCAACAGATTTTAAAGGGTTTGAAATATTTTAGGATTTTTTAACAGACTCCAAAGCATTTCCAAGAGATTTCAATAATTTTGAGGAATCTAAAAAAATGGTAAAGGATTTGAGAACTTTAAGAGTATTTTAAAAGATGTCAAGACATTTTCGTAAGCTTTAAAAAGTTTCAAGTGATTTTTAAAGATTTAAAGGATTTCAATAATTTGAAAGAGTTTCAAAGGATTGGAAATAATTTATGGTGCTTTTAAAAATTGCAAGGGATTTTGAAGAGTTAAAAAAATTTCAAGGAGTTCTAAAATATTGTGAAGGATTTTAAATATCTTAGGGTATTTTGAAAGATCCTATGAATTTTTGAATTGATTTCAGTAATTTAATGTTACTCATAGGATTTGAATTATTTTATGGTATTTTAGAAGATCTGAAGTATTTTCAAGAGCTTTAAAATGTTTCAATTGATTTCCAAAGGTTTGAAAGGATTTGATAACTTTAACAGTATTTCAAAAGATTCTAAGGAATGTACAATTGGTTTCAGCGGATTTGAAATATTTTAGAATATTTAAAAAGATTCTAAAGCATTTTCAAGAGATTTGACAAAATTTGCATGGGGTATTGTATCGAAGAGTTTTCTAAAATTTCGAAAATATAGATCGATTTAATAGGACCTATGCCAGGTTTTAGGGTATATCAAAAGATTTCAAGCAATTTTGAATTTATTTCGGTAACCTAATAGGATTTGAAATGATTTAAAATATTATAAACTTTTTTAAAAGACTTTAATGCACTTTCAAGATATTATTAATTTTTTATGGAATTTTAAAGGCTTTGAATGACTTTAAGAGGAATGAACAAATTTTCCTGAGAGTTTAAAGAATTTTTTTACAACTTTGGAATATATGAAGCTATTTCATAGGACTTGCGAGGTTTCAATATATTTTAGAATATTTAAATGAATTTTATGCGATTTCCGAAGATTTCAATGATTTTAATGGATTTTAAAAGCTCCCAAGGTATTTTCAAAAATTTTCCAGGATTCAAGAAAATACTTTAAAATGTCATATAATTTCACGGGATTTTATAATATTTCACTGTACTTTAAGAAATTCATTAACAAGAAGTGAGGGATTTTTTAGGTTTTCACAGATTTGTAGAGATTTTCAAATATGTTTTGCAATTAATTTGAATTCACCCTGAATTGTTACTCATTCATTCAGAATTATTTTATTATGTCTTTCGAATTTTGTTGATTTACCTGAATTCTTTTGAATTAAATCAATAATTCTATTCTGTTCAATGGATATTTTTTTCAGTTTGTGTTTAATTCGTCTTGAAGTGTTTTAACCTCATTTTGAATTCTTCAACATTCAATAAAATTCTTTTGAATTCCCTTGTATTTTTCCAAAATCATTTTAAAATTACTAAAATCAATTACATTTTTTGGAGTTTTAAATTTTTTCCAATTTATTTCCATGTTTTAAATTTTAAATTTAATTCTTTGAAGTTTTATTAATTGACTTTTTCGAAATGCTTTCAAATCCAAAAGAACATCAGTCACACTATTGATGCACATATTTACTTCAAGTCACTTTTTGGATTAGAAATGAGTCTTGCTGCAAAAAACGTCGAATTAAAAATTATTGCTGCGCACTCCCGAGATATTCTCTGGACATCTGCTTTTAGACAACTTCGCATTCAAAATACAATACTTTCGAATAATTTTCAATCCGACGTTTTTTGTAGGGCAATTTCTCTGCTTTTTTCGGTTTGAATAGGTCTCTATTCTTAAATAAATTAGGCTGTAGCCGCCCTTGGAATAATAAACTACAAATTCAGGCCTCGGGCTCAAAACACACTATTGACACTATTTGACACTTTTTTCAAGCGATGACGCTGCTTTGCTACTATTTTGAAAAAAAGACACTAAAGACATTATTTTCCAATTAAAAACACGAATTTATCAACCACTATAGATTTTTTAAAGAATAAAAAATTGACAGATTTTCGCAGAAGGAAAAAAAATAAATTGTTTGAAAAGTTTTTGTTTAATTTAGTTTTTAATAAGAAAGATACTGTAACGTTTATAAAGGCCTGGGAAGTTCTATCGACAGGATAATTTTCTTCTATAATAAAAGAATTTAATCATTTTGACGTAAACAACAGATACGATAAAAATGTTCACACAAAAATGTTCATGTAAAAAAAGTTATACTAAAATACATTTTACTTTTTCGTAATAACGTGCATCATTTATGATAAAAATTAAAAAATTAATTTTTCATGAAAAAAATTCACCACATCTCTCAATGCATAATAAAATATTAGTGGCGAATGGATTACTATAGAGTATAAACAGCAATAATGGCGGAGCAAATAGACAATTTAAAAATTTGTTATCATATTTCTTGAAAACTGAAAGATTGGTAATTACTGCCACTATTCTATGTATCATTCATTTTTTTAAACTTTGTAAAGCTTATATAATAATGAAAATTAATATTATTCGCAGTATTTATCAATTTGAAATTTATATGCTCATATACATGTTAAAACGAATAATTCACCATTTATTTTATAAACAACATTTCTTTTAATTTATGAAATAAAAAATGTATTACGCCAATATAATTTATAAATAAGTTAAGTGTTAAACAAATTTAAGAGCCGATCATAATAAATTGAATTATAATTATATTCACAATTTTTTCAAGATGATAACGGTGACAGAATTTACCTACAAATAAATTATGAGAAATCCATTACTCCTTTAGCTTCAACATCATCCTGTAGTGCCTTCTAATTATTTTTTACTAATATTTTGTAACATTAACTAAATATAAATAACATAGAAAAAATAAGTATTTGGTTTATTCTTTTTCATAACAAAAATTAGTAGGCGCGCGCCTTGGCGCGCGCACGACTACTAGTATATATATATATATATATATATATATATATATATATATATAAATCCATCGCACGGTCGTGAGACGTGGTCATAGGTGTGATTTACCACGGTTTTACTGGTATCCGGTGTCATTTTCATAGATAGTTTAACCTGTTTTTTCTTCTAAATTATATATATATATATATATATATATATATATATATTTACGTTAAATATCTGAAAAACTAAACCGTGAAAGTTAAAATAAAAATCACTTTACAGATAGTCTTCGCAGATACGCAAGATTCGTTAGAAGATGATATTTTTCTTTCAAAACAAGCTGCAACTCAACCATTGATTGATGACGAGAAAAAGGCATATACTGATATTTCGGTCAGTAGACAATGATAATGTTTAATTCACGAAACATTTATTTAATTAAACATATGTTCAAAAATCTATTACAGTTTTGTTCTTCTTTCTCACTAGGCTGCAGCTAATGCTGTAAAAATAAAAGAAATGAGTGGGGGCGAAATATTACGCAGATGTATTTCAACTGAATATTATTATCGCCTCGTAGATAGTTATCAAACGAAATTCGACAAATGTGATGAGTGTTATGATAAACCCAAAAATACCAAGGATATTCCGGTACTTGAAAAAATATTATTTATAATCTATTTCAAACACAATATATGACATTAAATATCACTAAATTGCTAAATAGTAATTGTTGAATGTTTATTTCTTTTTTATTTCAGTATCTAAAACTTAATTTTATTATGTTACAAAGTTCTATAATATCATGAACATTTTTTTATTTCTTGACTATTTTCATCCATAGTTGATATATCTTAGAAAAGATTTGTGACATTCTAGTGCATCAGAACAAAATTCTCAAATTTGTAACATGGACGAGCATACAAGCAATATTTAAAAGATCAGTAATTGGGTTAATTTTTACATAAAAATTTAATGTTAATACAAATAAAATTATTTTTGTTTTCTTCAAAGACTGCTGAAAACTGCTGTAAAAAACAGACTGCCGAATTCAAAAAAGATGCAAAATTATTTCATGCTCAGGCTAAGACATGCATTGCAAAATGCGCTCAAGATGCAACCAAATGTCGTGAGGAGCTCAAAAATATAGAAAACAAGGAACTTAAGGAGTCTGAGAATGCTGCCAAAGGTTATACTAAAAATGTATAAAGTACAACTGTGATTCTATTGAAATCAATAAACAATTTGAACAATCAAATTAGTAAAATTGACCTTTCTTCCAATATCCAGTTGTCCCAAAATTTTCCCTGTTGCGTCACCTACGTCGACCGCAGTTTTTGTATGTATGGGTAATATAATGACCAAATGTTATTTATCATATATTATTTAGCAATACATTGGAAGGAATATGCATTTCTTTTCTATTTAATATAGACATCCTGCACAATTCACTGTGTATATTTGCTTAATACTGTTCATAATATGAACTGGAAAGTCCTTGAAGAAAAGGAATTACAATTTTAGAGATTAATCAGTCTATATCATGGTTCTCTTCAGGTAATCTTCAGAAAAATTAGGGATTTTCATTGGAACAAAAAAATTAAAGTATATAATCATACAATTATTTATGTCCAGCGCTTTCAATTTTAACATTTTGACTCTTATAGGTGCTTAATTATTATTATTTGTTTATTTTGTCCTCTCTGAATCTCAACTTGTGAAAATTCAACTAATTTAATCGGTCCTAAGGTGCTAAGTCTTCAAACTTTTAAATAATGATTATACTAACCACATGATTTAAAAATTAAAAAAACATATATTCATGAATATTACTAACATTGAATAAAATATGATAAATAATGATTTTGAAACCAAAATTTGAACTAAACGCAGAATTTTATTACCTTTCGTGCTATTATAAAGAAAAATATGTTCATGTTATTATTCTTAAAATTAGGACACTTTAGCTATAAATCAGAAAAAGGAGGAATAGATAATGTCCGCCGATAGTGTAGTTGAATCCTCAAACAAAACAGAGTAACTTCCAAGAAAAAAATTGCATAAAAAAGAAAAAATAATTGAATTTTCAACCAGAAAACGACTTTTAGTCAAAAAAAATGTTAACCGTATTTTTTGATTTATCAGTTCGAAAACATTAATTTTCTATAAAACAATTGAGTTTTCAACCCAAAAATCATTTCTTGTGCAATCCATTGGACTGCCGTAAAATCTGAAAAGGCTTTAAAATTTACTTAAAATAATTAACATCCTTAGAAATTCTATGAATTCCCTTTAAAGCGATTGAAATCTTTCTCAAATTCGTTGAATTCCTTCAAAATACCCGGAAACCTTTCAAACCTTTCCAACTGTTTTAGAGCGGGCTGCCGGACTTTTATTCACTCGGTTGACGAATCCCAATTTGCTTCTAAATGGTAATTTTTAAGAATAAATAATAATATTACATTTTCATAACCTTAAGATATTTAAAGGAAGTTGATGAACTAAAAATGATGTAATATCAGTTTCAAATACATTATTTGTTACGACTGTAATTTTTTTTATCAGCGCCCCCCCCCCCCTAACCACACCCCACTTCAGAAGTAACGTAGTCAAAAAATTTCTCAAAACAAGTAAAAAGATTGATTTTTCACAAAAATAGGGAAATAATAGGGGCATAAATTCGATTCAACAAAATTAATGTAAATAACGTATTGAATTCAACATGCAACACCTCAAATTCATTAGATTTCAAATCGAAATATATTACATTTTCAACACAAAATAGATGAATTATCAACCACAACAGATTTTCTACCAAAAGGGATGACTTTTCAACCCAAAAAGATGAATTTTCAACAACAAAAAATTCATTTTTGAACGAGCAGTTGCATTAACAATTAAATAGTTGAACTCTCAACCAAATAGTTAAATTTTCAAGCCAAAAAGACGAATTTTTTCGTAGACTCTTGAATTTTCATTAGAAAAGTTCATTTTCAACAAAAAAATATAACTTTTGTACCATAAAAGATAAATTCCTAATCCGAAGGGATGAATTTTCCAAAACAAGTTGAAATTTCGACCAAAAAATATAACTTTATCAGAATAGTTGAATTTTAAAACTACAAAGATGCATTTTCGACCAAATGGTCAAATTTTCAAATAAAAAAAAAGACCAAAATTCAACCAAAAACTCTAAAATTTTCAATCTAAAAAGACGAACTTCTTCGAAGACAGTTAAGATTTCAACCCTAAAAGTTGAATTTTGAATGAAAAAGTTAGTTTTCAAACAAGCAAGATGACTTTTCTACCGTAAATGATGAATTTTCCACAAATAGACGAATTTTTAACAAAATAGTTGGATCTTTAGTCAAAAAGATAAAGTTTGAATGAAGGAAAACGAATTTTAAGCCAAATGGTTGAATTTTCAACTAAAAAAGATTTTTTTAATTCAAGAATGGAATTTTCAAAATTTTTAGTTACAAAAAATAATTTAAGCGAAGAATAATTTTCAACCTGTTAAATTTAATAAAAAATAGGAATTTTAAGTCATATAGTTGAATTTACAACAAAAAAATGAAGATGAGATATATTAAGTATATAAATAATAATTTTTATTTTTCCATTTTGAAGACGGAACTTGTAAATATGATGTATTTGTGCAGGTGATGTCGTACGACCGAAAATAATGTGGCTTAGACTATTGACAAATTTTACAATATTACGGTCTTCTCATTTCAATGTATACCATTAAGCCATTTCCCTTTCAGGGTAGGCGTGACACTACCCGATTCGGGTAGTGTTTCTAGGTGGATAGTTTCTTGTAGTAAATAACTACAAGTGTGGGCTCACCACATCCACGATGTGCCAACAGCACTCAGTTTTCTCGAATGGTCACCCATCCAAGTACTAACCGCGCCCAACGCTGCTTAACTTCAGTGATCTGACGAGAACTGGTTTTTTCAGCGTGGTATGGCTTAAAACATTACACACTTGCGTTCTTCCATTAAAGTTTTCTGTTTGCTACGTTTTCAACAACATTTTCAACGAAATAGTTGAATCCTGAACAAAAAGAGATTCATTTTCAATCAGCAGTTTCATTTTTATCAGAAAAGTATGAAATATCTGCCAAAAGATATGATTTTTCAAATTAAAAAGACAAATTGCCAAGAAGAGTTGAAATATAAATTTAAAAATTTAAATTTGCAACGGAGAAAAATTTTTCGGTCAATAAAGAAATGCAACAAAAGTCTTAAATTTGGTAGCCGAACAGGCGAATTTTCTACATAACAGTTGAATTTTCAACACGAAAATATGCATTTCAAATAGGAAAGTTTATTTTGAACCATGTAGTTGAATTTTTCACCAAATTCTTGAATTTTCAAGCCAAAAAGATGAAACCTTAACGAAAAATGTAGATAGTTGATATTTCAAACAAAAGAGATGAAAAGTCGCTCGCAAGTTTGAGCGCGCCTAGGGCGCACTACTGTTGGTTTTTGCGCTTCGCGCTCGATAATGCATTTACCTCACGCTACGCGCTCGGTCTTTGTACTTCCCTACATTTATGCAAAATCTTTGACAATTAAATGTGAAATCATCGACAGTAGTAATTTGGTGATTGTGAATTCTCTTTTGTTAAAGCTCCTTCGGCTTTAAGGAACACATTCTCATCACGTATCTCGTGCTTCGCACTCGAATAACATTTGACCAATATGCAAATTTTTCTATATGATGTTCACCTTTAATATATAAAATGTATACTATATTAATATATGTATGTCGGTTCCGAACGGCTAATTCAGATATAGCAAAATAAAGTAGAAATTTTATTCTTCATGATTACTTTAATATTCGTTCCTTATTTGCCATTAATCTCTAGTTGTTTTTACAAAAATTTAACTTGTTCATTTGTAATGTTATTTTTCACGATTAAATCAAAAACTACACGTCCTCTAAGAAAATGGATCAAAGCAAATTTGCAGATATAATTTAGAGGAACAAATTATGATATATTTTTCACATAAAATCAATACCTTCTCATTATGATCAGAATGTAAAAAGAAAACTTTTTAACAAGATAGTTGCATTTTCTAGCAAAAGAGATGAATTTTCGAACCTGAAAAATGAATTTTCGATAGAAGAATTAAACTTTCAACCAAGAATAATTTTCACTCAGGAAAATAACTCAAAAAAATTATTAAATTTTCAATCCATGAAGATAAATTTTCTACAAAACAGTTAAATTTTCTACAAAACAGGTAAATTTTTAACCAGAGAAGACATGTTTTCAACCAAATAATAAGACTAAATAATAAATCTTTCATTAAATAGTAAGACTTTTAACCGAAAAAGATAAAATGTCAATCAAAAATATAAGAGTAGACTTTGCAACGAAAATTAATTGAAGAACTTGAAAATAGTATATTGTGCTACAAGTTGAAAAAGCGAGAGATTTAAGGGCATGCTCTTCGGTGATCACGTGACCAAACCAGTCCTTGGTTATGAAATTTTTTTTGGTGTTCACCATGTCCAAACGCAATTATATATCGCTCTAAAAATTTGGAATATAGGAAATGGGACAATAAATTGCGTTTGTATATTTAGTTTGAGTAATAATTTTGAAAAAAATTATTCATGTAAAAAATAAATGTGTAATATTATTTTCATTTATTCTTGGTGCTCACTACGTCCACACGGATAGAGATATCGTGTTTAGAATTTGAACGATTAAATAAAAAGCACTAAAGAACGTTTGTATACATCAATATGTTTATAATTTCAAAGAAATTTTATTTATAAATTAATAAAATAGGATATTACCACTCGAGTCGAGCACTTTGCAGGTAATGTTTGGTTTGATGCATTTCAGATTTTTTGATTCGCCTGTGTTGATAACTGACACAAATTTTGGACTAAATCGTCTAAACATTTTAAAAAATCAATATAAACAATAACATTTGCACATTTGTTGCAAATCAAAAAATAAGTATCTGCACACACGTAACCTGTCATTATTTTTGGAGCATTTTTAGCAATTTCTAGCGGAGGAAAAAAGAAGCTTTCAACGTCGGTAAAGTAGAGATCACATGACCAAGCTCGGTTATGAAATTTTACACATTATTTTTTACATGGATAATTTTTTTCAAAATTATTACTGAAACTAAATATACAAACGCAATTTATTGTTTCATTTCCTATATTCCAAATTTTGAAAGCGATATATCATTGCGTTTGGACATGGTGAAAACCAAAAAAAATTTAAAAACCAAGGACTGGTTTGGTCACGTGATCACCGAAGAGCATGCCCTTAAAACGAGTGTGAAGTTAGCTACCCGAGCGGAGCGAGGGTGGCTATCACAAGAGTTTTAAATCGTCGCTTTTTCAATGTGTGGGACACGATACTTTTTCTATAATTTGTTAAAAAGTGCTAGTTTTTGTTTACCTGTTTTTTGTGTAAAAAGAATGCGATTTTCTGTCGATTGACGCAACAATGACAATGGCAATTATCAAAACCATGGCAATAATATGGCAGTAATAATAAGCTGGTTCTCACAATTGAATAGTTGGCCCATAAAGTTGAGGGCTTCAAAACTTCCGATTTTTCGTGAAAAAAAACCAAGCACAGTATTTTCGGAGAAACTGACGGTCTTTTTTTGCTTTTGCCAAGTGACAAAAGTACATACAAAATACACAACTCGAGACTTTTCAGGAAATTGCTTTTAGGTTAGGGACGACAGTCGGAATATAGAATGAAGTTGGCTGCGCATGATGCACGAGTCCACCCGAGGCAGCACGAACCCACCCGAAATAACATTTACTTTTTCCACTGTGCCTCACTTTTATCACTGTCCATTTACTTTTTCCACTGCATCTGTCCACTTTTGTCACTGTTGCCCGGAAAGGTCGGCACTGCGCATGCGCCACGTCATCGAGCAAAAATCGGTAACTTTTTACACCAAAAACAGGTGGAAAAACTGGCACTTTTTCGCGAATTATAGAAAAAAAAAATAATTTCGAAAGAAAATTGAAAAAGATTTTCAAAATTGTCGAACAAGAACCTGGAAGACTCTGAAGCAATTTTTTAAATTGTGCAATATTTAAAGAAAAATCTAAGAATAAAAAAAAAAAAAAAAAAAAGAAAAATTGATTAGCAGTTTGAACTCGAAAGTTCATTGCCTCACTACCCGATTCGGGTAGTGTTTCTAGGTGGATATTCACTACCAATGTGGGCCCACCACACCCACGACGGGCCAACAGCAACGCAGTATTCCTGGATGGTCACCCATCCAAGTACTAACCGCGCCCATCAATGCTTAACTTCAGTGATCTTACGAGAACTGGTGTTTCCAGAGTGGTAAAAAATTCGATTAATTTTAAACTTCAAAAATAATTTTGATTTTTAAAATATTTCAAAAAGTTTTAAACAAAATATAGATTCTTGTCGATTTCGAAATAAAATTTTGAAGCTTTTCATGGATTTTGAAAGATTTTATAATAATAAGAAAAATTTCGTAAGATTCCAGGAATTATTCTAAGGTAACTTTTAATGTATCTACTTTAATGTATCTACTTTAATGTATCCTAACTCTGCTGGTCGGGCGATTTCGCGTCAATTTCTAGGGATAACTATACTTTGCACTGGGGAGGAGCTAAAGGGCAAAGACTGGGGACTGGTTTTCTTATTAATAAACGAATTTCGCAAGCACTTATCGACATGAGATTCATTAACGACCGGTTATCATACATTGTACTAAAGGGTAATTTCAGCAAACACGTATTAATCAATGTGCACTGTCCACCGAGGACAAAGACGAAGAAACTAAAGATCTTTTCTATGAAACAATCGAGCAGGTTTTTGACAAGTTCTCAACGTTTGACGCAAAAATAGTATTGGGGGATTTCAACGCGAAAATTGGAAAAGAACCAATGTATAGGCCTACAATAGGATCAGAAAGTTTGCATGACGTCAGTAATGATAATGGAACCAGAGTAATAAACTTTGCAGCTTCAAAGAACCTCGTTGTCAAAAGCACATATTTCAAGCATAAAAATATACATAAGGCCACCTGGACATCACCAGATGGTAAGACTCACAATCAGATTGATCACGTTCTAATTGACAGAAGACGTCATACAAACATTCTCGATATAAGATCGTATAGGGGAGCGGATTTAAATTCAGACCATTTTCTCGTGATAGTAAAACTAAGATCTAGGCTAGCGTTAAGTAAGAAAACAAGCCGCACAGAGCCAACAGTTCGTTTCAATATAGATAAGTTCAAAACAGCAACAGAAACATTAAATTACCAAGTTGAGATTTCTAATAGTTTCGACGCTCTCCAAGAACAGAGAGACAATAACAATAATCACGAGGAGGACCCGGAAACCCTGTGGAGCAATACGAAAAAGGCGATAAAGGCAGCCGCGAAACTTACGATAGGTTTTAAGAAAGTAACCAAAAGCAAACCATGGTTTGACGAAGAGTGCAAACTCTGGTTTGAGAAACGTCGGAAGGCCAGACTAAGTAGTTTACAAAATAAGTGCGATCAAACACATAAGAAATATCTCGAGATTAGCAAAAGTACAAATAGGCTCTATAGATCCAAGAAAAGGGAGTGGGAAAAGAATAAAATACTAGCAATAGAAGCGCATAATAAACAAAATAGCCCGCGTGATATGTACAGGGGAATCAATTTTATAAAGAAAGGCTTCCAAAGTAGAACGGAAGTAATGAGGGACGAAAATGGCAATCTAGTAGCCGATGCGACAGAGAGACTGAATTTATGGAAAGATTATTTCGATAAACTATTAAATGTACGCGAAGCCCCCGTTGAAGGTAATCTCGGCGAAATCCACACTGCTGATCTATTAATTAACGATCCTACTGATATAGAAATAGAAATGGCTATAAAGAAGTTGAAAAATAACAAAGCCGCGGGCATCGATGACCTACCGTCAGAACTGATAAAAAATGGAGGCCCTTGCCTTACAAGGCAAATTTGTAAATTGATACGCGCAGTTTGGAAAACAGAATGCATGCCGGAAGAATGGAATACCTCTATCATTATTCCCATCTTTAAAAAAGGCGATAAAACTAACTGTAACAACTATCGGGGAATTTCACTTGTGCCTTCGTGCTACAAGATCCTGTCTAATGTTATCCTAAGTAGACTAACTCCTTTTGCCGAGGAAATCATTGGGGATTACCAGTGTGGATTCCGCCGAAACCGATCTACAAGCGATCAAATGTTTACAATTAGACAACTGTTAGAAAAGAAGTGGGAATTTAATGAAGCAGTACATCAGCTATTTATCGATTTTAAAAAAGCTTACGACTCTATTATACGCGCGCGAATGTACTGGATCCTAGAGTTCTTGGGTGTGCCAAGAAAATTGGTTAGACTTATCGAAATTTGCTTAAGCGGCAGTAAGGGTAGAATACGCGTAAACGGTAGTTTATCTGAAGAGTTTTCGATACGCGATGGCCTGAAACAGAGCGATGCACTTTCGTGCGTCCTTTTTAACTTAGTTTTAGAATACGTGGTTAGGCAAGTGCAGGCGAATCCGACCGGTGCTACCCTCAATGGGGTAATACAAATTCTTGGATATGGGGATGATCTCGACGTACTAGGGGATGATAAAGAAACGGTAGCTAAAAATGCAGAAATCTTGATCGCAAAAGCCAAAGAGATTGGCTTGGAAGTTAGCGAATCGAAGACAAAATATATGACCGTCGTCAGGTCCGGACAAAGTAATCAAGACGGGGATCTAATGGCCGGAAATATGAAATTCGAAAGGGTTAACGAGTTTAAATACCTCGGGTCTATTATAACTAGCGAAAATAAGATTAAAACGGAAATCAATGCGCGGCTAAACGCTGGCAATGGGTGCTATTATGCAGCAAACACGCTACTAAAATCGCGATCGCTATCTAGAAACATCAAAGTAAGAATTTACAAAACGATAATAATGCCGGTCTTCATGTACGGGTGTGAAACGTGGGCGCTGACGAAAGGAGAAGAGAATAGGTTTAGAGTTTTCGAGAATAAAGTACTTAGAAAAATCTATGGTCCAAAAAGGGACGAAGAGACCGGCGAGTGGAGAAAACTGCATAATGATGAGCTGCACGCTCTCTACGGGTCAGCAAATATTAATAGAGTAATGAAAGCGCGTAAATTAAGATGGGCGGGGCATGTAGCAAGAATGGGCAATGAAAGAACAGTGGCGCAAGCTTTAAGAGGGAAACTGATTGGTAAGAGACCCCTAGGCAGACCGAGAAACAGATGGGAGAAAAATGTAAGGGATGATCTAAAACAACTAGGACATGATTACTTAAACTGGATGGAGAATGCACAAGACAGAGATGTGTGGCGGTCTCGGGTAGATGAGGCAATGAACTTTCGAGTTCGAACTGCTAATCTATAATAATAATAATAATAAAAAATAAATTATTATTGATTTTCAACAACCTTTCATTTGTTTAAACAATCATTTTTCCACAAAATTTGTAAATTTTTCTTCATTGTTTCATGTTGTTAAATGTTCCACCAGACCAACAATAATGATTTTAATAGAGAAAAAAAATTGAATTATTGTTAATAAATATTCCACTAGACCAATAGTAATAATTTTTAGGAAAAAAAAAGAATTTTCAAGGAAAAATTATTTAAACAAATTACATTTGTTTGCATATTCAAAAATTAATAAATTATGGTTAATAAATATTCAAGTAGAGCAATAGTAATAATTTTTAGGAAAAAACGAATTTTCGAACAAAAATTATTTAAACAAATTCCATTTGCTTAAATAACTGAAAATTTTCTAAGCAATGTTGATAAATATTCCACTAGACCAAGATAAATAATTTTAGGTAAAAAAAGACGAAAATACAGTGTAAAAAAGGTCGTTTTCATGGAGAATTGATATTTTTGGTTTTAAGGGTAGTTTTCAGTTACTCGTGGGGGTGTGTTTGGGGTGTCAAACCTATATGTCCGACACATAAAGTTCTTCGCTGGATAATTCATTACAAGCCTCTATACTTTCCCGTCACATTTTTTCAAACCCTAAATAAAAAATTATTTCAAAAACTGAAAAAAGTTATTTTTAGCCCATGCATTTTACATGGGAAACTTCAAGTCAAAACCGGCAGAACTTAACATAAAAAATAAACGAAAAAACAAAAATTAGGCATTTTGTTTTTTAGGATTTTGAACAAAATGGGGGGGGGGGGATCGTTGCCCTCTAGCATGAAAAAAAATTTTGCCATGCATTTTTGGCCACCCAATCTTAAATTAGAAATATTAGAATTCAAACAAAAGAAATCCGAACTTTTGACAAAACAGTTACATCCTTAACCAACAAGATGAATTTTGTTGAGAAAAAAATTTCTTTTTAACAAATTAAATTAACCATCAACCAAATTGTTGAACTTTGAACTAAAAACGATAAAATGTTAATCAATGATGTAATAGTTAAATTTCCAGTAAAAAAAGAGTAAATGTTCAACGAAAAAAGAACGAATTTTCAACAAAATAGTTAGAGATTCAGCTAAGAAAATGAATTTAAAAAAAGGTAGTACACATTTTAACCAAGTACTTCGATATTCTATAAAACAGTTGAATTTTCATGAAAATAGTTTAATTTTTAACCAAATAGTTCAATTTTTCACCAAAAATATAAATTTGAACCAAATAGTTTAATTTTCGACCAAATTATTTAATTTTCAAGCCAAAAAGATGAATTTTAAACAAATTTCATTCTGCCAAATAGTTCAATTTTTAAACTAATAAATTTTCAACCTAAAATGAAATAGATAAATTTTCATTTAAAAAACGATTTAAAAAAAAAAATAATTTTCTACCGAACACTTGAGTTTTCTATTATACACCAAAAACAATCAAGCAGTGTAATTTTCAACTAAACAGTTTAACTATCAGTTACATAATTCATCGTAAACAAACAAATTTCAAGAAAGTAGTTCAACTGTCAACCAAAGAGATAAATTTTAAACTAATAACTGATATTTCAATCAAAAAATATTTGTATTTTAAATCAGAAACAATTGAACTTAACAAAAAAAATACGAACTTTCGACAAAAAAGCCGAATCCTCAACCAAATAGATGAATTATCAAACCAGACAGATTCAACCAAGAAAGACGAATTTTTAAGCCAATTGAATTCAACGAAAACATACAAATTGTTAAGAAATCACTTGAATGCTCAAACAAAACGATGAATTTTCAACAAAATAGATTCATTTTCGAACTAAAAAGTTAAATTTCCAACAAGATACATGATTGTATAAAAAAGACGAATTTTGAACCAAAAAATAATAAAATACATGAAATTTCAAGCAAATTGTTTCGTTTTTAATCAGAAACGATTGATTTTCAATCAGTAATGGAGTAGTTAAATTTGCAGTGAAAAAAATTAATATTCAGCCAAACAAGAATGAATTTTCAAGAAAATTGTAAAATCTCTAGCCAATGAAATGAATTTTTAACAAAATATTGCAACTTTCAAACAATTATCTAAATTTCATAAAAACAGTTAAACTTTTTTATAAATAGTTTTATTTTTAACCAAAAATATGAATTCTCAGCATAAAAGTTAATTTTCAGCCAAATAGTTTAATTTTCTATCAAATCGTTAAACTTTCAAGAAGAAGTTAAAGAGGTTATGACAGATTTCAAAAGATATAGAAAAATGTGATGACTCAAAAATCCTGAAAAAGAATTATTTACACTGTAAAATTGCCAAAGAAGAAATTATTTGAATTAGAACATTCCCGAAATTATAAAATAGCCAACAATTTAAAATATCCAAAATGATAAATTCCTGACTGTTTCAAAAATTACCGCAGGATATAAGCAATTGAAAAATTGTTTAAATAACGAATAATAAAAAATATGGTCCTAAATATCTGCGGAGCTGACTTGAATTTTTCATAAAATTCGGTAAAATCCTACAAAATAAAAAAAATGTCTTGAAAATTTTTTTAATTCTTTTTCGACGCATTAGAAACCTTCAAAAATCTTTTTGAATTATATGCAAAATCCTAAAATTTTATGTATAACTTGAAAAAGAAACTGACAATATTTTTTTTCTTAATCTTAGAAGTTCGAATCCAATTTTAGCTTGAATCCCAGTGCTAAAAACATTTAAACAAATAAATATTTATTCGAAATTTTTCTTTTGTAACAAAAATGATTTTTTTTACTCAAGTCGAACAACCTGCGCGATTCATGATGCTAGTTAAGGTAAATAATGTGAGGTGGAATAGATTAAATGTGTAAATAATTCATGTTTTTCTATTTCGAAGAAGGAACTAGTCTATTGACAAATTTCACAATATTGCATTCTTCTTATTTCAATGAAGCTGTATCTTTGACACAATCAAATTCTTTTATTAATCTTCCCCGTTTGCGACGTTTTTCATTTCAATAGCCTTATCTCAATTAAGCCCTACATAAATTAACATATTTTTACTCTGAAATTAGCAGTATTTTTTCACTATCGAATTTTGGAATATAAATATTTCAACAAATCGAATTTTTCGTTTTCCACTGATATTTAGTAGCTCAGGTTCCTCTCATTCAATTAGTAGAATTTTACTAGTATGTATACCATTAAGCCATTTCCTTTTCAGGGTAGGCGTGACACTACCCGATTCGGGTAGTGGTTCTAGGTGGATAGTTTTCTTGTAGTTATAAATAACTACAAGTGTGGGCTCACCACACCCACGATGTGCCAACAGCACTCAGTATTCTTGAATGGTCACCCATCCAAGTACTAACCGCGTCCAACGCTGCTTAACTTCAGTGATCTGACAAGAACTGGGTTTTTCAGCGTGGTATGGCCGTTGGCTATAGTAATTAATGAAATTTTACTAATTTATATGTAAAAAGTATATCATAAAAATTTTACTTAATTTAAAGAAATAATGTTCTTGGTATGAAATAATGAGATAAGTCAATTATTTCTTAAATTTTGGACAGTTGTTTATTTCAATAAAAAAAATATATTTTTAAATTGAACAGATACTATCGAAGATATCGCTTCTTATTTAAAAAAAGGGAAAACGTCATTATTTAAAAAAAAAGTTACTTCTTTTGAAGGAACATTTACTTTTAATATTAAGAAAACGAAGTTAAAGAAAGGATTTCTTAAATTTGAACATAACTTTTCGCTGGATGAATCGACTGTCGCATTTAAAAAAAAATATATTTTTCTGTTTTGTCATTTTCTCGTATAACAACGCATATCCACATATATTCACTGTTCAAACAATGATTCCAGAAAAACAAATTTTTATCTATCTAACGTTAGTTTTGCCAGGGCTTCAAATCATGATAATTTCCTCATTCTTCCCCAACTCTTATTTCTCTTATCAATTGCTCTTGCGTCAACTAAATAAATATTCCACGTATAAGTATTCAGTATAAAAAGGCCACTTTCCAGATTCAGGTGAAATACTTCTGGTTCACCTTTCCCAGGAAGCGGATATTGAACGACTTTTTCATCAATCATGATGTGGGCAATCTTCTGCTCATTGGCTTTCTGTACTTTTCAAGTAAGTTCTCCACAAATTGTTCAAAGTTATCAATTATCAAACTGGAAAATTCATTTACATGTTTTTAATATTCAGTAGCATCAATTTAAATTAACAAAATACAACAACTCACCTAACCAACCCTCCCTATGTAAAAATACGCAAGAAAGTAGTTTGGAACCAACCGCCTATGTAACGTAATTTTTCCAAAATATTTTCAGTAGAAAAATATTCATCAAAAACTTAATTTTTTACATTTTTGTAAGGTTTTCGTAGCTCTGGGCAGAAATTCTTATAATTTAGAAAGAAATTAAAGGATTCTTTTGGTCATCCGTTCATATCTTGATAATACCTTTTATTTCAAAAATAAATAAAAGCGTCGATACATATTGCCGACGTTTCGACACGGCTTTGTGTCTTTCTCAAGGCTCATGCAAAATACATAATAGTTTTCTGTTGCATGTTAAAAAGAAAGCTTAATATTTAAAAGTGAGACTTCGATCTGAAATATAGCTAATTATCTAAATACCTGTAAATGTAGAATACAATTAATTTTTGTTGAAATCAAGCTGCAGAGGTATAAACTGTCATTCTTGTTAAGAGTCAATATAACGTCAGCAGTTTCAAAAAACTATTTGTTTATAACCTCATGCGCAAAAGAAGCGCAGGTTAAAATACTTAATGTTGTACATTTTTAAAAAAACGAAGACAGAGAAACGAACGAGAAAAAAAAAATTTCAAATTGTAAATTTTTTTTCGAAGGACATAACCAAACAAATGATTCGTGAAAACACAAGCTAAGGTTAGGACATAGAAAATGTAGAAATTAAACAGAAACGACAACTCTCAGGTAAAAATTAACGCAAAGATCGTAGTACATCTATTGAGCGCGGCAAGAAGTTTCAAATTCAAAAAAGGGGGTAAAGTATTAATTTCTCAACTGGAATTTCTTTATTCAACATATTTTTAAACCATTTATTTATTCTGATGTTTTTGATTTTTTTGGATTTCAAAGCAATTTTTTCTTTTAGAAATTCAAACGTCTTGATACAAGAATGTCTTTTCTCATATTTCAACTTATTTAAATTTAAATCCTGAGACTCAAAAAACTTGTGTAATGAGTCCTCATTGATTGTTCTGAGTAAACGATGTTTTAAAAATAGAGTGTATCTAGCTAAATAAGAAATTTGGTCTATTGTATTATTGATTCCACAATTTGAGTCTCACGATTTAAATTTAAATAAGTTAAAATATGAGAAAAGAGATTCTTGTATCAATAAGATTGAATTTCAAAAAGAAAAAATTGTTTTGAAATCCGAAAAAATCAAAAACATCAGAATAAATAAATGGTTTAAAAATATGTCGAATAAAGAAATTCCAGTTGAGAAATTAACACTTTACCCCATTTTTTGAATTTGAAACTTCTTGCCGCGCTCAATACATGTACTACGATCTTTACGTTAATTTTTACCTGAGAGTCGTTGTTTCTGTTTAATTTCTACATTTTCTATGTCCTAACCTTAGCTTCTGTTTTCACGAATCATTTGTTTGGTTATGTCCTTCGAAAACAAATTTACAATTTGAAAAGTTTTTTTTCTCGTTCGTTTGCCTGTCTTCCTTTTTTTTAAAATGTATAACATTAAGTATTTTAACCTCCGCTTCTTTCGCGCATGAGGCTATAAAAAAATAGTTTTTTTCAAACTTCTGACGTTATTTTGACTCTTAACAAGAATGACAGTTTATACCTCTGCAGCTTGATTTCAACAAAAATTAATTGTATTCTACATTTACAGGTATTTAGATAATTAGCTATATTTTAGATCGAAGTCTCACTTTTAAATATTAAGCTTTCTTTTTAACATACAACAAAAAACTATTATGTATTTTGCAGCCTTGAGAAAGAGACAAAGCCGTGTCGAAACTTCGGCAATATGTATCGACGCTTTTATTTATTTTTGAAATAAAAGGTATTACCCGAATCGGGTAGTGTCACGCTTACCCCTAGAGGCTCGCCGAAAGGGAAATAGCTTAATGGTATATACCAAGATATGAACGGATGACGAAAAGAAGCCTTTAATTTCTTTCAAAGAAATTACTCATCTTATTTTTATCACGTTCAAAGAAAGTCTGATCCTGACAACAACAAAATTTTGGAGTTCTGAATAAGTTCTCATGATTTTTTTTTTATCATCTTATATCTTATAATTTCGATCAGGTATCCGTCCGTCTATAGCACTTAATCCCTGGTAGGTAAGTGAGGGGAAACTAGGGAAGGGAAAGTAGGCGAAGAGAAAATTAGCGAGGGGAAATAGGGGAAGTGAGTGAAAGTGAGGGGAAGTAGGGTAAATTACTGGAAGTCAGGGAGGGTAGTGAGGGGAAGTGAGGGTTCGGGAAGCGAAGCAGGGGGAGGGTTGTAGGAGCTGGGGAAATGAGGAGAGGGGAAGTAGAGGATACATCCTTTTTTGTAGGTTTTCGACAAGCTAACCGTGACCTAAAATAACCTGAACAGTTTAAAGAACGATTGCGATCATAATAAACGCTAACCAAATTTAACATAAAACTAGATTATACAATCTTATCATCACTAAATCTGAAGGTGTATTTACCAAATAGTGCAAAGAGCGATAAACTTAAAAAAAAGGTTGAATGGTTTTGTGGGTAGTAGTAACTTCAAAAATTGCAAAAAAGCCCTGTTTTAGAATTAATTTTTTAAAATACATACCATAAAATCTATTTAAACTTTTAAAATAAAAAGCGCGGTTAGTACTTGGATGGGTGACCGTTCAGGAATACTGCGTGCTGTTGGCCCGTCGTGGGTGTGGTGGGCCCACATTGGTAGTAAATATCCACCTAGAAACACTACCCGAATCGGGTAGTGAGGCAATGAACTTTCGAGTTCGAACTGCTAATCAATGTATGTATATATATATATATATATATATATATATATACAATTATATCATTAAATATTAAGATTTTTATATATACACATAATATATTCGCATTAAATATATCAAAAACTAAACAGTGAAAGTTAAAATGAAAATAACTTTACAGATGGTCTTCGCAGGTACGTTAGAAGAGGATATTTTTGTTTCAAAAGACCCTCTAGTTGAACAATTTAGTGCTGTCCATGATAAGGCCTTCTCTGATGTTTCGGTCAGTAGACAATAATAATTTTTCATTCCTAAATATTTATTTACTTGAGAATATTTTCAAAAATCTATTACCGTTTTCTTATTCTTTCTCACTAGGCTGCAGCTCAAGCTGTAAAAATAAAAAAAATGAAGTGGCCCCAAGTATATGAGAGATGTACGTCAACTGATTTTGATGAAAAATTCGGAACAAGTTATGGAGACAAATTGTACATATTTGATCAGTGTTACCTTGAAGTCAAAAATACGAAGGATATTCAGGTACTTAACAAAATATTATTTATACTCTATTCCAAACACAACATGTGCTCTTTTCCAATCCAGTTTTATATATTTATTGATATAATGTAGAACCTAAATACTTCCAAAACAAGTTTCACATTAAATATCACTACATCGCTAAATAGGAATTGTTGAATGTTTATTTTTTTTTGCTTTCAATATATAAAACTTAATTTTATTGTTTTAGAAAAGTGTATAATATCATGCAAAATATTTTTCTCCATACCTGATATATTTTAAAACAGATTTTTGGCATTCTAGTGCATCGGAACAAAATTATCAAATTTATAGCAATGCCGAGCATACAAGCAATGTTTAAAATATCAGTAATTGGGTTAATTTTTACACGAAAATTGAATGTAAATATAAATAAAATTATTATTTTTTGTTCAAAGACTGCTGAAAACTGCTCTAAAAAACCGCTCGCCGAATTAAAAAAGGATGCAAAATTATTTCGTGCTCGGGCTAAGAAATGCATTGCAAAATGCGCTCAAGATGAAACCAAATGTCTTGAGGAGGTCAAAAATATAGAAAAGAAGGATCTCAAGGAGTATGAGAATGTTGCCAAAGGTCTTCCCAGAAATGCATAAAGTACAACTGTAATTGTATTGAAATCAATAAACAATTTGAACAATTAAATTAACCTTCCTTCCAATCTCCAGCTGTCCAAAAATTTGCCCTTTTGCGTCACCTACGTCGACCGCAGTTTTTTTACATATATGTAAAATAATGACCGAGTGCTATTTATCACATTATATTATTATATTATTATAGATACATTGTAAAGAATGTACATTTCTTTTCTCTCAAATGTGGACATCCCGTGTAATACACTGTGCATATTTGCTTAATGCTGTTCGTAACATGAAATGGATAGTGCTTGAAAAAAAAGGAATTATATAATTAACACTTTCAAAAATCATCATATCATCATTTCTATTATTATTCGTTCATTATGTACTCTCTGAATCGCAATTTGTGAGACTTTAACTAATTAAATAAGTACCAACGATTTCAACTGATAAATCAGTTATGTTTTTAATTCCGTTGATTGAAACATTCAAACTCAATGTAACAGTCTCAAATAAAATCGAATAACAGTGTCCAAAATCTCAAACAATGATTATATTTACCACATTGTTAGAAAATTGTTGAAAAATATATATTTTTATGAATAAAAATTGAAGAAAAAAAAACTAAAATTGACTAAATCACTATATCACTAAAATATAAAAAATTCAAAATTATTATTGTCTACCGACCGAAACATCAGAGAATGCCTTATTCATGGACAGTAAAAATTAAAAAAAAAAAGTTTGTACTGGACGAAGAGCTTTATTAACTTTCGTACTATTATAGAGAAAAAAACGTTCATGTTATTATTATGAAAATTAGGTTACTTTAGCTGAAATCAAAAAGAGGCAAATACTTAATATCCACCGATAGTTTAGTTTAATCACCAACCAAAAAAAGATTAATTTTTAAGAAAAAGTTGCATTATTAAAAAAAAATGTTACCAAAATAATTGAATTTTTAATCAAAAATCCTTTTTTGGACAAGAGAAAATAAATTTCAACCAAATTGTTCAATTTTTCAATCCTGAGAGACGAATTTTCTACTACACGGTTGAATTTTCACCCTGAACATTAATTCTTGTGCAATCCATTTAATAATAAATTATTGAAATCCTTGGAAATTCTATGAATTCCCTTGAAAGTTATTGAAGTCCTCTCTAATCCGTTGAATCCTTTGAAATTCGTCAGATTCCTTTTATATCCCCGGAAATATTTCAAATCGTTTGATCTTCTCTGAAAACGATCTGCCGGGCTTTTATCCAGTAGGTGGGTGAATCGCAGTCCTCTTCTGAGCACTAATTTTTACGAATAAATAATATGTCCATTCTTTTAACCTGGAGATATAAACGGAAATAAACAAGTGTTAGAGAGCATGAGTTTATTGAGTCTATAAACTACGTTACCAATTTTGAGCAGAAATTTTTTCAAATAAAATTAATGTCGACAACTTCATGAATTTAATATAAAACACCTTAAATTCCTAACATTTCAAGTGGAAATATATTGCATTTTCAACACAGAAAAGTTGGATTTTCAACAAAAAAAGATTTTTTTTAAACCAAAAATGGAAATTTTAAACTTTTCATTAAAAAAAATTAACTTCGAACAACAACAAAAAACAACAAATTTTGAATAAATTACTTCAGCTTTCAAACGAAGACATGAATTTTCAACTGAAATAATGAATATTTAACCAGAAAAAAATGAATGTTGAAGAAAGTAGTTCAACTTTCAATCAATGAGTTCAATTTCAAACCTAAAAAGATGCATTTCCATTAAAAAATGTATTGATTATTATTTATTATTTATCATTTATTATTATTTATTATTCATTACTTATCACTCATCACTCATCACTCATCACTCATCACTCATCACTCATCAC
>CAKNYM010045006.1:15928-46044 GCA_932195095.1 Andricus curvator | reverse complement strand
CACTCATCACTCATCACTCATCACTCATCACTCATCACTCATCACTCTTCACTTTTCACTTTTTACTTTTTACTTATTACTTATTACTTATTACTTATTACTTATTACCCATTACTCATTACTCATTACTTATTACTTATTACTTATTATTTATTATTTATTATTTATTATTTATTATTTATTATTTATTATTTATTATTTATTATTTATTATTTATTATTTATCATTTATTATTTATTATCTATTAATTGATATTTTAAATGATTGTAACGAATTTTAAAATAAGTATAGTGGTTGAAGGAAATTAGTTATCTTTGTTTTAAAATATTATAAGCGGCTTTTCATTTGAATTCAATGATCTGAGAGAATTTGAAAATATTTTCCGGGAATTTTGGGGCATTTTGGATCTCAGATTTCAAGAAATGTAGGATTCCATGAGATTTTTGCGACTTTTCATGATTCTTTATGAGAAATTTCACGGTATTTCAAAAACTTTTAGGTATATTTGAGATCTTTCCTAATTTGAGAGAATTTTCAAGTTCTTTGTGATATTTTAAATGATTTAAACGAATTTTCAAATTAATACGCTTTTTCTCAAACTGCCAAACAAACCCAATATAAAAGTCTAAAATTTTGATCATTTTTCCTTTAAATTGTGTATTTCATTTTTTTTAAATACTACAGAATTAAAAGAATTGCTTTAAAGTCTTCCAAGTTCTTTTTCGACAATTTTGAAAATCTTTTTCAATTATCTATAATAAAAAATACAACTATTTATTATAGCTATATTCTTATTGGAAACACATATTTTCTCTAAAGTATCAAACTTTAGGTGATATGAAAAAACTGGACAAAGTCGGTTCTTAAAATAATGTATCTCCTCCTAGTAACAAATGATTGCCGTAAAAGTAGTTTATATCTCACTTGGAAATATTTCCCTATTTTTTGCAATTGCAAATTTCAGCTCAACAATAATAATTTGAAATAAAGCGTTCAAGAATTGACAATTTCAATATAAAAGCCCTAAGACTTCCAAGGATAATGTAGTCTTCTGCATTGAGTTTCGAGTTCAAATAGATCGGAATCAGATTAATTAAAAAATTTTTAAAGTTTGCATGAAATGAATATAAATTTATTATTATACTTTTCCGAATTTTTTTAGTCAAGTTAAATTTGCTTTCCGTTGACTGGACTATCCACTCACTTGGTCATGACAGGATATACAAGGCAACAGCCAGTATTAAGCCAACGTTTATTATTGAGAAGAAGAAGTAAGGAATAGTAATCGAATCGAACCGTAGTTCGAGTTCAATAATAGGAAAACGTGTTTCTTTGTATTTAGTGATGTGATCCGCGTGTTTGTATACAATATGAATGAATGATGAAAAAAATAAAGTTTATGAGTAAAGAGAAGAGTATAGCGTCATGGCGTGTTACTTTTACTGTGTTAAATAGAGACAGAGATAAAAAGAGATTGCATCAGCGTTGCCAACCCTTGCACTGTAAAGTCTGTAAAAGGCGAAATACATGACATATATTATAATGTGAGTACAATGAACCATAACCTCAACTGTGATGGAAGTCTGTTTTCAAACTTATTACGCAAACAAGAAAGTGTCAAATCAATCATTTTTTCGTTTTAGAACTGTGATTTCTATTATAATTCAATTATAGTTATAATATTGAATATAATTCGTGAAACTCGTGTATTAAACATTTTTACTCTCTAAAGGGACACTCCTATTTTTAAAAAAATTACCGATACTTTGAGGAATTAATTTTTATAATCTGAAGGGATTTCAAAGAAGTTTAAAGACTATAGGGTATTTTTTTATAATCTAAGGAATTTTCAAGAATTTTAAACAATTTCAAAGAATTTCAAAAGATTTCGAATAATTTGAAATATTTTCAGATATTATGAAAGATTTTGAGGAGTTTTCAATTGATTTCGAAAGATTTCAAATTGATATATATATTGTAGGAAAATATTTGAAAGAATTTCAGAAGATTCCAAGGAATTTGTTATTTATTGTAATAATTTGATGGAACTTTAAAGGACTGTGCATATTTGAGGGCATTTGAAAAGAATACAAGGCATTTGAAATGCCAAAAGATTTTAAAGAGCTTGGAATATTTGAGGATATTTTAACAGATTTCAAGGATTTTTCAACTGACTTAAGTCATTTAGTTGATTCAAAAGGATTTGAAATATTCCAGAGTATCTTAAAAGATTACAACGTGCTTTCGGCAGCTTTAAAATGTTTCGAGTAATTTTAAAAAATCTAAACTAATTTTTTAGAAAATTTTAAAAGATTGCTAGGAATTTTCAAGTGTTCTGAAAAGTTTGAAGTGATTTGAAAGGACTTGAAATATTTTAGGGAATTTTGCAGGTATTTGTTCTAACAATTTCGAAGAATTTTAACAGATAAGGAGAGTTTTAGATAATTTCAAAAGAATGCAAGGCATTTTCAATAGATTTACACAATTTAAAGAAGTTACAATTTTTTTTAAAGGATTTGAAAACTTTCAGAGTACTTCAAAATATTTCAAGGAATTTTCGATTTATTTTAGTAATTTAATTGATTTCAAAGAATTTAAGATATTTCAGAGTATTTGAAAAAAATTTACGGCATTTCCGAAAGCTTTACGACATTGTGAGGAATTAAAAAAAAAATGTTAAGGGTTTGAAAACTTTTCGACTATTTTGAAAGATTCTAAGGAATTTTTAGTTGGTTTGAGTAACTCAACTGATATCAGATGATTTTAAAAGATTCTGAGTCATTTTCGAAAGCTTTTAAAAGTTTGAAGTGATTTTAAATATTTAAAAGAACTTGAAAGATTTTAGGAAATGTTTGAAGATTTGAAGAAATTTTGCATTTATTTCAATAATTTGAAGAAATTTCAAAGGATTGGAAATATTATAGTGGGTTTTTGAAAAACCTAAGGCACTTTCAAGAGATTAAAATAATTTCAGTGGATTTCGAAATATAATGAAGGATTTGAAATGTTTTAGGGTATTTTAAAAGATTCTAAGGAATTTTCAATTGATTCCAGTAATTCAATTGGATTCCAGAGGAGTTGAAAAATATCAAGTGACTTTAAAAGATTTGACCTGAATATATATTTTAGGAAAATATTATAGAGAAGTTCAGAAGATTCCAAGGAATTTTTTTGTTATTTCAATAATTTGAAGAAATTTTAAAGGATTGGGCATATTGTAGTGTATTCTAAAAAAATCCAAGGCATTTTAAAGAGATGTTAATGATTTCAAGGAATTTTAAAAGATTTTAAAGAGCTCAAAATATTTAAGGGAATTTTGAAGGATTTCAAGGAATTTTGTATTTATTTCAATAATTTGAACGAATTTTTAAAGATTAGAAATATTTTAGGGTATTTCAAAAGAATCCCAGGTATTTTCAAGAGATTTCAACAATTTGAAGGAATTTCGACAAAATTAAAAGATTTGAAAACTCTGAAAGTTTTCTTTAAGATTCCAAGGATTTTTCATTTGATTTCAGTAATTTAGTTGATTTCAAAGGATTCGAAATATTATAGAGTAATTTAAAAGATTCAAAGGCATTTTTGAAAGCTTTGAAATTTTTTTAGTGATTTTTAAAGTTTTAAAGGTCGAAATATTTTGGGGACTTTCTAATGACTCTAATGAATTTTTTCTATTTGAATAATTTGAAGGAATTTTAAAGGATTTGAAATATTTTAGGCTGTTTTTAAAACTTTCATTTGATTTTAAAGAGATTAACAAAATTGCAAGAATCCAAGTAATTTTCAATTGATTTCAGTAGTTGATTTCAGAGGATTTTAAATATTCTAGAGTATTTAAAAATATTTGTTACATCCCGAAATTTTACAAAATTTAATGTAACAACTAGCTAGGCACAACCTTCCTTACCCCACACCTTTGAGGCTAACACCATCAACTACAAGCAATAGCATCACCGATGTTCTCTGAGTCTGAACCTAAGTATGGTAACTGCACGACGGTTGGTAAGATAGAAACCACAAGATACTTAAAGTATTACCATGAAGGGATAAGAACTCAGGGAATACCGATAACTTAGCATATGTTCTGTTATAACATCTGTAAGCATAATCAATAACATACGAATGTACGCATGTTCCTAGTAATCCGTAACATAAACAATAACGAAGTAAAAACTAATCATATGGAACATGAATACACGCGTATGTCTAAAATTAAAGTAATAATTTGTCAACATAATGTCACACTACAGTTTACCATTAAAGTATAACCCACCAAGTGGAGAAACATCCGCATAGTCAGAGAAGATTGTGACCAAAAGTGTCTGACTAGAGAGATCGCCCATAGCTAAGTTAACATATAGAATTCAAACTCCTGAAAGGTCAAGAGTAGAGGTGTGCGATCGCTGGCCGCTGCGGTAGCTATTAGTCATCGCCTGCAATAACAAGACTCGCGCAAATCAAATGATCCATAGCCGATCTAGAGAATACACAACCGATAACCGAGAGCGTCAGCAGAGAGAACTTACCTGTTTGTCGTTCGCGTAACTTGATACTGATTAGCGAGATTCAATCTTTTGATCGTACGTGCTCTTCCCACTATTGGCAAAGTACGTGCTCTTTACACTTTTAGACAAACTTCCACTTTTGACATTGTACGTACTCTTTACACTTTTAGACAAACTTTCCACTTTGAACACCGTACGTGACTTTTGCGAAGTCGAAGGTGTGTATAAACCCCAGCGCAACCCTTGTTAGATAAACGTTTATTTTTTAGCCTGCTGGCCTTAAAAAATTGACTTGCTTACACTTTCATTTTTTTACAGAATTTTCTTACAACTAACCCTTAAAACTAACATCCTTCCACACCTTATATCTAACGCCGCTCGCTCTTATCGCATTGCCTTCCTCGCTTCGCCTCGCCTCGCTCGCATGTCCCTACTTTCTTGCTTGCCTCGCATTACCAAACTCTGCCTCCGCGACTAATACCTAATACTTATCTACTATTTACAATATTTACAATTACTTATATTTACTTCCTCCTCTATTTACAATCTTTCCTTCTCCACTCCTCTTCCTCCTTCCTTCTCTTCTTCTCCATCTTACCCAATACTCCCTTCACCCATGCTACTGCCCTTTTGTCCCTCCTTTCATGCATCAATACCTCCATGCTTATCCCACTCCTTTCCACCTCCACACACTCCTCCAACCAGTGCTCCACTCTTGCCTCCCCCTTCCCACATAGTTCACACATCCTCTTTTCCCTAGCGAGACAGAACCTATTGAAACCCTCCATGCACCCACATCTCATCCTCGCTATAAGCTCCTGACTTCCTTTCTCTCCTTTCTCACACAAATATTGCGCTTTCGCCCTTGGCATAATCCACACATAGTTCCCATTAAACCTTGTCTCTCTTATTCTCTCTTCCCCTGCTGTCTTCTCTCTCTCCATGCTGTTTTTCTTCACCAACTCATATACCTTCCTTCCTTCCTCATGCATCCTTCTCAATTCATCAATATGCAGTCCATTCGTTCTAAAATACCTTTCTCTTTCAACCTCCATCTTCCCAACCCCTCTCCTGTTCTCCTTCTCCCACCAACACTCCCTAATCAGCTTACTTCCTCCCTCTTCCAAAAATTTCTCCTCATATTTACACGCTCGACTTCCCGCTAGAATCCCTACACTCGTCTCCCCGTCTCCCTCCTGAAAATATAATTAGGCGTGTTCCTTGCCAACCCCAGTGTCCACTTTACATACCTCTCCTGTATCCTATTTACCTCTTCGCTTTCCTTCCACCCCCACACCTCTACTCTACTGCGAATAACTTCTTTCCCAACCCCCACACCTGCCTCATCACCACATTTGCCCTCCTCACTCTCTCTTTTATGTGACCATCCACTCCGCCATTCCTCCGAAACAAGAAGCCCAGGTACACAAACTCTTTCACCGCCTGCACCGCCTTTCCCTTACACTTCCACTCCCCTTCCTTATCCCTTCCACCTCCTTTTCTGAAAACCATAACCTTGGACTTTTCCGCATTCAGTTCTAACCTGTTCTTATCCAGGTATCTTCTCAACCTCTTCATCATTTCCTTTAAGGCCTCCTCGCTTTTTGCCAACAACACTATGTCATCTGCATACGCTAGCGACCAAATTCTAACCCCTCCTATCCTGACTCCTCCTACCACTCCGGCCTCCAGCTTACTTTCCATATCCGCAATTAAAATCGCAAAAAGCGTCGGGCTAAGCGGACACCCTTGTCTTAACCCCCTATCCATCCAGAATCCCTCCGAAATCCCCTGTCCTCCTCTTACCTTATCTTTGGTTTCTTCATATATCTCCCTTACCCTCTCGATCAGGCCTCTCTCCACTCCCCTCTCCTGCATCGCCTCCCAAAACCTCCCCCTATCCACCGACGGAAACGCGCCTTTTAGATCCACAAAAAACGCGTACACTCTCGATCCCTTCTTCGCTAATTCTCTATCCACCACGTGCTGCAGAACGTAGATATTGTCGATAGTACTCCTACCTGCCCTAAAGCCCGCCTGCGTCTCTGGCCTATCCCTCTCTCCTTTCTTATACAGAGGCACTATTAATCCTTCTCTCCACCCTCGTGGGAATCCCTCCCCCCTCCATACTTTCTTCACTACCTCCTTCAGCCTCTCCATAACCTCTTGTGTACTAAACAGCCATGCTTCGTTCTCTAGCCCATCCAGCCCTGCTGATTTTGACCTTTTTAACTTCCTTATCTGTTTCTCTATCTCCTCGTCATTCAACTCCTCCATCTCTGCCTCCCCCGTTCTTCTACTCCCATCATCTCTCTTCCTTGAATCTGAGCCCTGAAATGATTCTTTAAAAAACTCCCTCCACTCCTCACTGCCTATCTTGTCGCTTATCCCTACTCTACGCTTCCTAAACCTATTTATTATCTTCCAGACGTCCCCTTCTGTCTTAACATTTCCTAACTCCTCCTCCATCTCTTTCTCCCTTTCCTGTTCTTTCTTCTTACACATCAATCTAAACCCCTTCCTCATTTCTACGTACTCCTCCCTTTTCGCAGTACCCTCTTTCCACTTCTTATACTTCCTCTTCACCTTTCTTTTCATCTTTTTACATTCCCTATCCCACCACGGCTTCACCATTCCTTTCTTCTTCTTTTTGAATACCTTCTTTTGCACGCACCCTTTCACTTTCTCTTTTAAATCCTCCCATATCTCTTCCACCGTCTCCCCTTCGAAGCGTACCTTCCCTAACTGCTCCTTATATTTCTCTATCGCCTCCCTCGTCCAGCTAACCCTCTCCCCCGTCGACACTTCTTCCCCACCTTGCCTTCCGCCGTTCTCACCCCTTATCCACAACCCTAATGGCTGATGGTTTGACTCTACCCTCCCTTCTACTGCGAATCTCTCCATCTCCTCCCACACTTGCATATTCATAACTACATGATCTATTACCGATACCCCCACATTACCTACGTATGTGTATTCTCCCTCTTCGTCCCCAGTTGCCATATCATTTGCCACCGCCCAGCCTCTATCCTCCATCCAGTCCCTTAGAATCTCCCCCTCCTTATTTATTAACCTATCCTTCGAGTTCCTTTCGAAGCTCTCCCCTTCCCTGTAAAGGCCCCCTTCCCTCCCCATCCTCGCGTTAAAGTCCCCACCCAGTACCACCATACCCTCTTCTCTTTCACCTAACAGGTCTTCCACCCTTTCTTTAATTCTTTCCATCCCATCCTTATTGTACACTGTCACAAACTTACACATTACCCCTCCTATCTTTACTTTCCTCATTTGCACTCCCTCCCCCTCTTCCTCTCCGTGAGCTTCTTCCTCTAATCCATTTCTAATCCCCGTTATAATTCCCCCACTAGCCCTTCCTTTCTTCTTCACTCTGACCGCCTCCTGGAGTCTCCACCTATACCCCCTTGGCAGCTTTTGCTCTATTCTATCCCATTCCTTTCTTTCCACCCACGTCTCTACCAGTCCTACCACATCAAATTCCTGGATATACCTCCAGAACTCCTCATCCTTCTTCTTTACCCCTGCTACGTTTCAGTAAAGCACCTTCACAACTCCTCTACCCTGCATTACCCCCGCCCCCCTACTTCCTACGAAACAAAGTCCCCTGCACTTCCTTCAACACCTCTTTCTCCTCGTCCCACACCCACATTTTCTCGTCTATTTTTATTTTCCGATATCCTACCTTCGCCGATCTCCCTTCACTCCTCTCCCTCCTAGCCCTGTCGTACAGCATTCTCTGTACATCCTTTTCCTTTCTCGTCAAATCGTGATCGATGAAAACTTCCTTATCCTTTATCCTATTTTTATTTCTCATTACCCCCAATTTTTCTTCCCAGCTCTCCAACTCCACAACCGCCACTTCTTTCTCCTTTCTCCCCTCCAACTTAACTTTCCCTACCCTGCCTTTATTCCACCCTATGCTCTGTAGCAGCGCTTCCACGCCCTCCCTTTCCTCCCCGCTCTTCATCTTCAACCCTCTTATCACAATATTATTTCTCCTGTCTGCCTTCTCCTTTCTCTCCATTCTCAACTCCATTGCCCTTATCCTTTCCCTATCCGCCCTCTCCTCCTTTTCATTCCTACGCTCTCCCACTTTCTCTTCTATCATATTCCCTACCCTTTCCCAAATACCTTTAATCTCGCCCCCGCTACCCCCGACTCCTATTTCCATTTCCGTCCTGCCCTCCACCTTCTCAAGCCTTTTTTCCGTCCTTTCTTTCCACGCACTAATCTCCTCT
Organism: Andricus curvator; assembly: GCA_932195095.1. NCBI lineage: Eukaryota > Metazoa > Arthropoda > Insecta > Hymenoptera > Cynipidae > Andricus > Andricus curvator. Next base: position 37,286 of record CAKNYM010045006.1, on the reverse strand, counting down.
TCCATCTGTTTTATTTTAACTTCTTTTTCTTTTCTTTCCCTCTCTAACCCATCTACTCTCTCTCTCAGCTCTTTCACCTCCTTTTCCCATTTCTCATCTCTGATTCGCAAGTCCTCCCTCATACCTTCCATCTGCTCCTTGGTCCCCCTTACGTCCTCCCTCAGCCCCCTGATCTCGCCTAACAACATCCCGAGAGCCTCCTTTTCCAATATTCCCTCCATTTTTGGGGGGGTGACCTCGGTGTTATCCCGCTTTTTTTAAACGGGCTCTCGACTTCGCTATTCTCCGGACTCTCTTGGCTGTCTCTCTTCCTTTTCAAGAGATCCTCCTCGTCGCTTGCGCTTGACGCTCTCTCCCTTACCTTCTCGCTTCCTTCGTTGCCACCGTCCCGATTTCTCCCTCTCCCCGACGCACCGCTCGACACCGGGCGACGCGTTGTTGGCCGTCGTGGCTTGTGGAAAATTCCCTCCCCGTCGGTTTCACTACCAGCACTGCCAGTACTCTCGCTGCCCACCTCCCGCTCTACCGCCGGTAAATGGGATCTATCCATGCAGTACCTGCCGCAACCGACAGATGTCTCTGCAAACTGTTGGCGTCTTTCGCCGCCAAATTTTCCTTTTTTTTCCCCCTTTTTTTCAATTCCTCAGTCCCTGCAGACACCCCTTTCTCTCCCTTAGCATCCCCTAACTTTTCGAGAACCACCCTTGAACCCTCGAAAGCCCAGTACTCCTGACCACGAACTCCCCCGATTACTTGCCAAGCTAACCTCACTTTCCCTATCCAGCTAGATACCACCTCCCACCCACGCTGAAACTCACTTTTTATCTCCCCAATTTACCCCACACAACCCTACTCACCTCCTCGGCTTCCACCCTCACACTCCACTCACACCTTCCACACAAATTCCGTAAAATTCTCTCTCCACCTGTCACTAAACACGTTCTCACTTCCGCCACCAAAATGCAAGTCCCGCAACCCTTGTTAATTGTCTTACGTTCCTCGCAGTCACACAGAAAACTTCGATTTAAATGTCGCGTACTTTTGGTCTTACTGACAACTTCAATACACGAATCGCGTACTTCAAGTCTTCATGAACTAAGTAACGAATCATCAAGTTGTGAACTAAGTCCCTTCGGTTGCGGTCGTCGTATGAATCTAATTCTGGGTAAAGTTCGCAGTGTTATACATCCGTGAAAAAAACTCAAGAGTGGATTCGGTAGCTGATATAGGACCGTGTATCGCTCTACGGGTTAATTGTGATTGTGAATTCCTTCGCTATTACCCAAACCAACTCAGCGACAGGATCTTGCCGTTTTCCTCCGATTCTAGAGAATTATAGATTATAGATTATAGAGCGACAAACTACTACTCTCTCTTGCCCTTCTACGAGTAAGAAGGTACATGTAAGTTTAGATTCATGTAACTGTCAATCTTATCCATTATCTTTATAATGAATCGTTTACTATCATATCTATCTTTTCGTTATTTTGAGCACTGGTTTAACGCAGTTCGCATAGAGCTGACAAGAGACAAACGTACCCACAAATAAATAATTGGTCAGGTCTTACCAGCCTGACATAATCAGCTCACTAGCCTCCCTCATTCTAACAATTTTCCAACCTACCCTCCCCTTTAGCTCGGAACGTAACAGCTGATTTGGTGGCAGCGGTGGGATTTGTAAATTCCGATTAAATTCAGTGCTTTAATCAAAATTTGAACTCAGTGTTTCTTTTGAATAAACCTTGAAATTTAACTTCAGTGTATTATTAAGATAGCCATTTTTAAATGTTAGGCGTTGGTATACTTCGCGTGCTCGCCAGCCCTGCCATCGTTAATAAACCTACGTAACACCCTGAACTAACTTTGTATGCATTCATTGTAGCAAAATTGTACAAGTGAAGGGTTTAGAACAACGAATAATTCCAAATTGTTATACAACATTCCGCGAAATTAAAGTTCTACTCTTTACACTTTTGTTTTGATATACCAAATTTTTTCGAAATTATTCATAATTAGTCGATTCGAAACAAAATCAAGAGGGTATAAACTAATTAACTCGGAAAATTCAAACCCATTGATAATTTTGTATCCTTTCTTCGATTTGCAATGACTTAAAAGTGCAAATTGTTGCAAGTTAAAGACAAATTCAAACCATGGATTGGAACCAGGCTTCTTAAGAGGCAAGCTACAATATTTCACATCATTAAGTTGCCTTTTTTTATTATATTACAAAAAACGAGATCAAATCCATTGTAAGAATCTTTATTTTACGGATTGATCACCCGTAAATGGAACCCCTACAATAGATTCACTCATTATAAATTCAGTCAATTTTATTAACAACTAAAAGTTAAAATTATAACTTCATTCCATCAAACAGAAGTTCTAGCTACAACATATTTCCAAATTTTATTTGAAAATCAGTGTTTTAACCAATCACACGCGATTCTGAAATTATAATTCACATCCTTAATTTATCCAGCCTATGAGAACTCAAGTGGTCGTTGCAGAGGTAGATGCAACCATAGACATCGAATCTATCTATTCGAAATGTTTTCTCCTCGTTCTTAAACGAAGAGTAAGTGTCTAACCTTTACTGCCTTTTCTACTGGACCACGAGAGCGGTCGTGCGCCAGTGATAGGTACACGTTACGATCAGACCGTTTACTTACACTGCTGCAACGCTTTCAAACATTCGCGGTTAATAGAATTTGCAGTATTTGATCAAAGTAGTTTATCAAGGCCAATCATGTATTGAAAAGAATTGATACACGTCTACGATTGAAAGCATTCCTTGAACAATCGCGAAAACAAATTCATCCAAGCTCTTTTACTCGTTCTTTGGCTAAGCGCAAATGTCTAAACTTTACAGCTTTTTCTACTGAACGATAGAGTCAATAATCAACGTACGATTATAGTCAGACAATCCACTTGTATTGTAACGAATATTTCAGTGAACGCAATTATAACATCACACCCTACAACAGAATTAATTTCTAGGGCTGCTTCATGAATTGAATATTTTCACATTTATTGAGCTATCTGCTCACATTGAGATCACACGTTTTAAAAAGAATTTGTATTATAAATTCATCGCAACTTTTACAAAATGCCTGACGATCCCAATCAAACTCAAGTTGCTAGCGATATCGAAATCTCAACTACTAGAATGAGGCGAGAAGAAAATGTGAGTGAATTTTTTGATCGTGTTGTTCTTTTAAGATCAGGTGCTCAAGCCGCCTTCGAAGATAAATATCCCAATGTAAAACAGCTTTTAGCCCCCTTCAACGATTGCGCACTAGACGCCTTCAAACGCGGGTTACCTGATAATATAGCAGGCCTAGTAGAGGCGCGTAATCCCCAGAACTTAGATTCCGCTCTGAAAGTCGCGCTTGAATACGAAGCAAGACTGCAAATAAGCCCTCAAACTCTTTCACACTGTGATGGTGATTCAAGACATTATCAACCTCATTATTTAGGGTCACGGGACCGTAGTCCTAGCCCCTATGTTCGTTTTATGACATCTTCCGATAGACATAAAAGCCCGTATCATAGACGTTCTCATTCGCCCGAATTTTCAGATTTCATAAATGAGAACAACCCTCATTTTTGAAATGATCACTTTCTGCCTTATCAACACCGCTATCAGACTTATGATAAAAATTCAAACAGAAATTCAGACCCACAAGAATTCTCAAACTTTCCGTATAATTATATTCAAACACACGAGTATCCGTGCACACACGATCCCTACCCCCATGTTCCGAAAGCTCTGTTACAAAGTACATGATATCGAAATACATATTATCAGCACAAATTTAGATTCAAAATTTAATTTAGAATCTTCAGCAGTAGAATTTTCATCCCCTGATTTCATTAACACAAAAGCATCATTTTTAGTTGAAACCGGAGCCGATATTAATGTAATAAAGAACTAATAGTAAACGAGACCGAGTCCATGAAAATAATGGGAGTAACTCGAAATCTAATTTCTACTGTAGGTACAATAAAATTGAACCTAGGAGATTGTGAAGTGCTCGTAGTCTCGTCAGATTTTCCTTTGGATACCCATGGAATTCTAGGAAAAGAATACCTTCGGCAAGAAAAGATTAAAATTTCATTTTGGCATAAACATATAGTTACTCATTCGAACCTATTAAAACCTATCCCTTTTATCGATTAAGAGTCAAAAATTTCGCAGGATCAAATAATTGATTATAAAGGAATGGAATCAAAACAAAAGTTCAATATAACCGTAGAAGAACTTCAATTAGATAGCGAAACGGAATTCGATCAAAGAATGAACTTATTTATAAACCGGGCTGAAATCGAACTAGATGAACTGGAAACTCAAGAAGAAACTAATGAAGAAAATAAATATGCTCGCAAAACAAAATTCGCGCATAAGGGTGGTAGTTGAGTGTACAATCTGAACAATGAATAATACAAACAATAAAATAGCCTCGGAATGGACTGAAACTTTGATTGAAGAAATGCATACACACGGTAAACGTAAAGGTCGAGTTTCAGGCGATGAATGGAGACTGGGTGTTTGGAATGCTAGAGGAGTGACTGATCTTACGGTAAGAGAACTACGAGAAACTATGCCAGAAGATTATTCATCACAGCGAGCTACGCCCCAGTTGATAGCGATCCGAGAGAAGTCAAAGACGCCTTCTGGGGCACCTTAAATGATACAATATGTGCTTGCGATCAATGTGAAAGAATAATTGTCCCAGGAGATATGAACGGATAGGTCGACGTCCAACGTCAGGATACAGATACAGAAAGGATACTAGGTAAATTTGGGGATCCATGAAGAAATTATAACGGGGAAAAGTTAGTTAGCTTATGCTTAGAAAAAGGGCCTATTTATTACAAATACTTGGTTTCGGCATAAAATGATCCACACATACATCTGGTGTAAAGGAAAAAACCGCAGTATAATTCACTTCGTTATTGCGGAGGAAAGACTAAGAGAACTAGTCAAAGATACAAGAGATATGAGGGGTTGCGAATGCAATACTGATCATTACCTTCTAGTCTCCAAAATAAACTTAGGGCGGGGATGGAGAAGGAAGAAAACGAAAAAAAGCGAAACAAGCGCGAATCAAGATTGAAAATTTACAGAAACCGGAAGTGCGAATAGATTTTCAGAATAAGATAAACGAACGCATAGATGAGGCAACTTGGGAGGCGCTTAGAAGCAATAAAGATATAGAGGGCGCGAGAACTTTGTTACGGGATATCATTGTCAAAACTGCGATTGAAGTATGTGGTACAGCGGTTGTAGGAAGAAAATCTGGTGATGCATGGTGGAATGATGAAATTAAGGGAGCCCGACAAGAAAAGGAAGAAGCGTACGAGAGAACGTTAAACATCACAAGTCTTAGCGATGAGGAGAGAAATAGACTTGAAAATGATTACAGACACCAGAAGAGGAAAGTTGAACGACTACTCAAGGAAAGTAAAGATGAAATCAGAACAGAAGAAGAGGAGAAATTACAAAACGTCTTTGGAGGAACCATCAAACTATTATTTAATGAGATGAAGGGAAGTAAATGTACAGAGTTCGTCAGCATGAGAAACATCAAAGGTGAAATGATGTATGATACAGACGGGATAGTAGACGCTCTGAAAGACTCTCTTAAAGCATTATTAGGAGGTAAAGATATAGGGCAACAGAACTGCGCCATAGAAAATAATGCATTAGAAAACCCAATTGAAAAAGTCTGTGTCACTGAGGTTAGACATAGAATTAAGAGTTTAAAAAATGGAAGGCTGCTGGTGTAAACAGTATTAGTGCTGAAATGCGTAAACACGGTGGCGAGTACATACCTCACAGGTTGCGCGAATTGATGAATTTATGTATCGAGACGAGACAAGTCCCAGACGATTGGATAAAAGCGATCATCGTACCAATATACAAAAGAAAGGGATATAAAAGGAACTGCAGTAATCACAGAGGAATCAGCTTGCTAAGTACCGTAAGTAAAATATACTCAAAAAAACTCATTCTTAGGGTGATGAAAAATACAGAAGAGAAGATATGGGAAGTCCAAAGTGGATTTATGCCAGGAAAATCATGTACAGATCAGATATTTAGCTTGAGACAATTCACAGAAAAAAGATTAAGAGCAGGAAAGAAAGTTTTCTGTGCGTCCGTTGACCTAGAAAAATCATTTGACAAGGTAAATGGATGTAAACTTTGGGAAGTCCTTAAAGAGTACGGAGTCAATAGATAGCTCCTACGAGCAAAGCAAACAATATATGCAGGCAGTAAAGCGAGTATAAGGGTTAATGGGAAACTGAGTGACTGGTTCCATATTATGCAAGGCGAGAAACAAGGATGCGTTATGTCTTCATGGCTATTTATCATATTCATGGATAGTGTCTAAGAATAACCCTCTTCAACGAAGAGGGTGTAGATCTCGAAACAGTGAAGATTCGTGGGTTAGATTTCGCAGATGACAAGATTGTTATGGCAGAATCAATCGAGGACTTGCAAAGAACGTTGAATAAACTTAATACAAGCATAAAGAACATGGGCCTGAAAATTAACGTAAATAAAACAAAGGTCATGGTGTTTGGAGGAAAAAGTGAGAAAACAATGTGCAACATTGTCCTAAATGATGAGAGATTAGAACAAGTTGACAAGTATGTATATCTGGGTAGCCTATTCACTAGCGACGGAAAAATAGACGGGGAGTTAGATAGTCGCATAAATGACGGTAAGAAGGTTATCGGTAGAGCAGGGTCCATTCTCAGAAATAAAAACATATAAAAAAAGCTAAAATGGCCATACATAATTCTATTCTTGTACCGACTGTACTATACGGTAGCGAGACATGGACATTAGGGTGGGCTGAATTACACGAAAGTTTCCGAATCGAATCGTAATAGCGCGGAAAAGTTGCTACTCTTCGCCCTGATCGCAATGATTTTTTGTTTAATTGGACCATATCTTCCGGTCGCACATCGCGTCCAAACTTTCAAAAAATCGTTAAAAATTGAACACATTTTGGGATTTTTTCTTAGTAAGTTATAGAGAACGGATTTTGTTCATAATCGGTATGTGACCTCTTCTAAATGTCCTTCGACTAAAAAAAACATTCCCCTTCCCATCTCCCTCTCCTGTAAGGGTCGAGGGAGAGGAGCAAATATCGTGAAAAAAAGAGATTTTACGCTCGTTGTTTTCCTTGTGTGAAGTGTGCAGCTCTTTGCCCGCTCCTAGGAGCTTTGGTGCGTGGTACTTAAAAACTTAATGTATTAAAGTCAGCACCACACACAGTGGCGGCTGCCTCTCTGACTGCTTTCACAGTCCTATTTACTGTCTGTGTGTGGTTTGGAAAGGGGAATGTTTCTGGAGGTATTTCAGGGAATTCTTTCTTGGCAATGAAGTCACTAATGCAATCTTCATCAGACTCTTCAGGGAGAATAGGAGGACAGGTGGGTTTAACTGCACTCCAGTCAATCATTTCCGTGTAGTCTGTAGCTTGGAATTAATTTGTGTGACTTTGAATTGTCTTATAGTTTTGTGGTTATCTATCAGTTTTGCTTTCAGGATACGTATCCACCCAAGTTCTTTGATACCATCTTGAGGATCTGTGATCATTGCAACCAGCAGATCTTCTGGATGGGCAAAATATCCATTGGATTGGATGACAGTATCAACAAAACGCCTGAGATGTTGTGGTAAGTACCTCGACAGCTGAATTGCTCTTTACAAATGTTTAGGTCCATCTCCAAGAAGTGAGTTTGTTTTTATAGTGAACCACAATGGTGCATAAACTTTCAGTATGAAAGTTGTAACGTGTATTAGCTCTGCTGAAGGTTTTTTAGAAGATATGAAAAGCCGAAGGTACCTATTAGCAGCAGTCAGCCAACGAGAGTGATTCAGAGGCCCTGTTTCATGATTTGCAAGATCTGGATGACAGGTGCTAGAGCTAATACCTTTACAGATCTCAAACAAGCAATGTTGGTCTTTACTAAGAATTTTGGTGTCGATTTCAGCAAGATTGCACTCAATTTTCTGGAAGGATACCACAGGTAATTTTTTACAATGTTTAAGAATCTTGCCAATAGTTCCTGAAAAGCTTCTTGGTCACTTAGTTATGCCATCCAGTGTTTCAACTAAGTGTCTCAAAAGGAGTTTATTGCAGTGTAGAAGGCAAACAGACTCACAGACGTGAGCTTTCTATACTTTTTAAAGCCTTTTGTCTCAATGACAAGAGTGTCATCTGAGCGCCCATCGAAGTATAGGCCTCTAGGATGTATGTCAGCTCTCTCTAACTGCTCATTCTTTGAGTTACTCCGAACTAGAGACTTCGCCCGTTTTATTTTATTCTTATCAATAACCTGTGCTTTGTTTGTTTCAGATATTACGCCCAAGCCGGAGAGAATACTGGAGGCGAAAGCTGCCGTTGCCCTGTCTGATACGAATATACGAATATATATATACGAATAATATGCAATTCTGTGTCCTTCTTTTTGTGAACTTTATCTGTCTCTTCTGTTTCAGAATCTGAGGCAATGTTGGCTGTAGTTTTAGAAGAACTAGCACCCTCTTGTCTTATTTGTTTTTTTTTCTTGCCAGCCTCTTTTTAATCTGTTCACTCTCCTTTTGGTCAACTACTCCTATCTTGCCAATTCTGTGATGCCGCTCTGCAAAAATAAATGTTCTCTCTATCACAGGAACTTTCCTGCCGACAGGGCAAGAACAGTCGATCGCAACGGGCTGATCACAGGTACATTTATTTATTGTTTTGTTGCAATCACACGGAAGGTGGATTTTGGACTTGCAGGAACATACGTCAAATAAAGTTTTTTAACAGTCAAAAATGTATTGTGTGTACTCCTTTTGTTTTTCCAGGTATTTGTTGTCCCTGTTTAACTTTTTACGGATGTAGTAATACTTATCGTGAAGAGTTTTGATAAGTTGTATAATTGTCGTGCGAGAGACCTTTAGCAAAGATACCTTAGTGTAAATGGGCTCTATATCATCAGCAACGACATGAGCTACTGCAGAGAAGCTGACATCCTGTTTTGGATTGGCCGAAGCCAGGGCTGAAGAATATCTAACATGCTGGCAGTACAGCAAAACATCAGCATGTGAAGGAAGAATCTGTTTGTTCAGAATTTCAGGCGGTCCAAATTAAGGACAATTATATTTTTCACTGAGCGTCCTCGACGTCATTGTCAATCAAAATCCTTCTCTAATCAACACTAAAATGCGACTCGTCACCGTCACCCCTCGAGAAAACAGCCTCGCTCGCTTTCGACACGTCTCGACTTGTCTGGCTGGCACGTTGCGCGCAGCTATAAGGCGAATTCCTAGAACCGGCTGCCGCCCACCCAGCTTGGCCATTGGCCAACCCTCGCTGAGGCTCACAAACCCCCTCCCCTCCCATCATATTGCGGCTGATGTACATTTACGTAAGACTGTTCTAAATATGATATATTACAACGCTTTTAACGCCTTAGCCGACCGCACCAGCACACTTCACACAAGGAAAATAACGACCGTGAAATGGCTCGTTTTTACGATACTTTCCCCTCCCCCCACCCTTACAGAATAGGGGAATGGGAATGTTTTTTTTAGTCAAAGCATATTTGGAAGAGGCCACATACCGATTTTGAACGAAAGTTGATCACCCTAACTTACTAAGAAAAAATCCCAAAACGTGTTCAATTTTTAACGATTTTTCGAAACTTTGAACGCGATGGGCGACCAGAAGATATGGTCCGATTGAAAGAAAAGAAAATTCACTGCGATCAGGGCGACGAGTAGTAATTTTTCCGCGCTACTACGATTTGATTTGGAAAATTTCCTGTAATTCGGCCCACCCTAATGAACATGTCAAGAAAAGGACAAGATTAAAATTAACGTGATTGGCATTCAAACTCTGCGCACAATATTCGGGAAAACACTGATGGACAAAGTCCGAAACGAGATAACCCTCAAAGAATGTGGTACAGGAGAGACACTAGTTGACATATGGTGTCAAAGGTGTATAAAGGTAAAGTAAATGGCAGAATGCCCAGAGGTAGACCGCCAAAAGAATGGTTAGAATCTGTGAATCAGACATTAATCCGAAGAGACATTAGAAGCCATAGAAACACGAGAGCTTGCATGAAAAAATGCATGGACGTGAAGGAAGCTAGAGTAGTATGCCAGGACAGAAAAGTATTGCAACAAATAGTTTGCAAACAGAGTGACAATAAAGTGAATGACGCCTGAAATGGGCCCAAGTGGGGAACCACAAATAACAATTTTGTGAGGCTCTTCACTTGGGGTGATCGCTAAAGAGATTGATCAGCAACCTGGGTCGGAGCAGTGTTGCGAAAAGAACGTGTCATTTAAATAAATAACACGAAAATTCTAGATGAATATAAAATATGTATACCTTACATCTTCCTACCTATCTACCTCATACCTATATACCCATCTACACACTACTATTTTCCAACCGAGCAAATCACGCCTACCCCGAAAGGGAAATGGCTTAATGGTAAAGTAATGATAATAATCATGATATAAATTTTCGAAAATCTTTCAAGGTTTGGAAATATTTGTAATCTCTTCAGAAGTTAAAAACCCCTTAAATATCTTTCAAACTGACTTGAATAAGTCCTATAATTTTGAGTGACCTTTTAAAATTATAAAAAATTTGCCTTAAAATCTGTTAGAATTTTTTTCGACATTATAAAATATTCGACAGTGTACACTTGCAAAACCCAATTTTTCACTTATGGGGTTCTTTGGGACCCTATAAAATGACTTATGGGGGTGATATTATAAAAGCAGTTATTTATTTGTATTCTATAGTTAATTGTAAAGAGGAATGTTGAGTTTAAACTCGATTTACCTAATATAGACGATTCTGAATACAATTTTTTTTTTGCTTCTTGGAGCTCACGGAACCTCTCAATGTCTTTTTCAAAAGGAAAAAACGCAGTAATGTTTGTGTGGATTCGACTAATTTGGGAGCGATATGCATGAAAATTCAAAGAAAAAAATTTTCAACGTATTTTCGGGCAACCATATTATACAACTTTCTCAAATCTTTGATCATATCACCTGAATTCATATTTTCAACAACAATTATTTAAATAATCACAGTACTTTACTAGAGGTTTTAGATATTTTTACTTTCGGTTAAATTTGTCGTTAAATCTAGAAAAGAATATCACCAAATCTAAGGGTGTATTTACCAAATAGTGCAAAGCGCGATAAGCTTAAAAAATGTTGAATGATTTTGTGGGTAGTAGTAATTTTAAAGATAGTGAAAAAACTTTCTTTCCATGGATATTTTTTTTTAAATGTCCTAAGATGTTTTAAATTCTTCAAAATATTCGTAAATACCTTGAAATATTTGAAAATCTCTCGAAATCTTTAAAGTCCTTTAAGATCCCTCAATTCTTGTGAATAAATTCTTTGAAATTTTGATGAAATATTCTAAAATAACTTGAAATCCCGTGGAACTAAATGAAATTTGATGACATTCCTTGAGATACCCTGAAATTTTTTTAATCTCCTGAAATAGGCTCGGAATCCTTTGAAATTTCAAAATATTCAACATGATTTTCTAAAATTTTATAACAAAAACAGTAGAAAATTTTGCAAGATTACAAAATTTTTAAAATTTTGTTGGTTAAAAAAAATGAAGAAAAATTTAAATTATTTTAGAAAACCAAATATTAAACCAATTTTCTTAAGATTAATGGAATGATTTTTTCTGATTTTTCCTTTTGAAATATTAAATTTTGCAAAGAATTTACAAAGATTTAAAAACAAAGCGATGATTGAACACGTTAAACAGTCAGTAAAAAATATGGTCATCAGATAGAAGTACTTTATTTTATTTATTATTTTACGAGGGTTGCCTTTTATATTTTGGGAATTGGCGAAAATTATATTTATCACTTAATACAGAAAACTGATATTTAATCTCTTTCTCTTAGATTTCAGAATCTAATTTCAGCTTGAAGTCCAGTCCTGAAAACATTTAAACAAACAAATATTTATTAGAAATTTTTATTTTGTAATACAAATTATTTCTTTCCCCCAAAGCGTACAACTTGCGCGATTGATGAAGCTATAGTTAAGGTAAATAATGTAAGGTAAAATAGATTAAAATTGTAAATAATTTATGTTTTTCTATTTCGAAGACGTAACTAGTCTATTGAAAAATTTCAAAATATCGCCTACTTCTTATCTTAATAAAGCTGATTATTTGAAACAATAACGTTCTTATATTAAACTTTCCTCTTCACCACGTTTTTCATTTCAATAACATTATATAAATATAGCCCTAGATAAATTAATATATCTAAGTGTGTATTTTGTAAATAGTGCAAAGCTCGATAAACTTAAAAAATGTTCAATGATTTTTTTGGCAGCAGTAATTTCAAAAATGGTGAAAAATTCTGTTTTTATCAATATTTATTTGAATACCCTAAAATCTTTGAAATTCTTAAAAATCATTTTGATATGTCTTCGAACCTTTCAAAGACCTCAATTTCCATGAACAAATTCTTTGCAATTTTGTCAAAATATTATAAAATCTCTGGAAATGCCGTGCAAGTAAATGAAATTCAAAGATGCTTTAAAATATTTCCAATCCTAGAAATCTATTAATATACCCTAAAATCTTTAAAATCTCTTCAAATTCTTGAAACCTACTAAAATTCATTGAAATATTTTTGAATTTCTTTCAATCTTCCAAATCCTTAAATTTTTGTGAATAAATTTCTTGAGATTTTATTGAAATATTACAAAATACCCTGATATCATGTAAAATTTCATGAAGTCTAATAACATTCCTTGAAATCCTTGAAATATTTGAAGTTCTATGAAATCCTTTGGCATCCTGGAAAATTAATTTATATACATTTTTAACAGCCTTTAAAATTCTTTAAAATTATTGAAAATTACAAAAAACTGATAATATCCCGTAAAATCTGTAAAAATTTCTTGAAACTCCTTCGAACTTTTTGTAAATCTTGAAAATCTTCTCAAATTTTCTTAAGATTTTCAAATTGTTTGAAATCTTTTAAATTTCCTTAAATCTTTAGAAATAACTACTAACTACTAATCTCATCAAATTTTTAAAGTCCTTCAAAATACCTCAAATCTTGTGAATAAATTCTTTGAAATGTCATAAAAATATTATAAAATCCCTTGAAGTTCCGTGAAAGTAAATGAAATTTGATGACATTCCTTGAAATTTCTTAATATTTTTTCAAACTTCTTGAACACTCTTGGAATCGTTTTAAATACTTCGAAATATTTTCAATACTTTGAAATTCCTTGAAATTTTGTCATCGATGACAATTCCTTGGAATCTTTTAAAATAGCCTAAAGTCTTTAAAATCTTCTGAAACCTCTTCACGTTTTTGAAATTTACTGCAATTCATTGAAATATTTTAAAATATCTTCAAACATTAAAATAACTCAATTCTTGCAATGAATTCTCTAATATTTCATTGAAATTTTATGAAACATTTATAAATCCTGTGAAATTTCATAAAATCTGATGATATTCTTTAAAGTTCTTCGAAATATTTGAAGTTCTATGAAATTTTGGAAATATTCTGAAAACTTGAAATTTCTATGAAATGTGTTAAATTTTCTAAAATCTTCGGAAATAGCTCGCAATATTTTTAAATCTCTTGAAATCTAGTAAAGTTATAGGAAATCTGATGATATTCCTTGAAATACCTGGACATTTCTGTAATCTCTTGAAACTTCCTTAGTATTCTTTAAAATGACCTGAAATATCTCCAGTGCTTTGAAATCCTTTGAATTCCCTGAAAACTCCTTGGAATTCTTGAAAATATCCTAAAATCTGGAAGAGCCTCGAAAATTTCATTAACTTTTTTAAATATATTGAAATTCTCAATTTTTGTAAACACTTTCTTCGCAATTTGATTAAAATATTATAAGATGCCGTAAAATTACATCAAATCTCATGAAATTTCTTTAAATATCTGAAGTTTTATGAAATCCTTTGAATCCTGGGAAACTCATTGAAGTACCATATTGAGATCCATCATAGTCCTTTAAAATTACTGAAATCTTCGACAATCTGATGAAATCCCGTGAAATGCGTTAAAATTACATCAAAATCCTTTGAAATATTCGGAAATCTTCTGAAATTCCTTAGAATCTTTTCAAACATTTTAGCGTAACCCGTGAAACATAAAAGTGTCGAATGATTTTGCGGGTAGCAGTAATTTCAAAAATTGTGCAAAAACTTCATTTTTGTCAATATTTCTTACAAAACGATAAAAAAAATCAAAAACTTGATCAACCGACATGAAGTGTTCATATACTTATTACAATATTTCAATGTAAAAATACTAAGATTAACGTTATATGCTCTAATTTCGTATACGTTGAAGTCCTTTAAGGTTGACTTTTTAAAAATATTAGTTCAGAGTTTTGGGGGGGCGCCGCCCGCGGGGGGGACGGGGGGGAGGGGGTTAAGAGAAATTTAGCTACGAATTTTTTATGATATTTCGGAAATAATTTGTGGCTCTATTTGCAAAGCATTAGGAAAATAATATGACTCTGGTTTGAACATTTGAACTTTAAAAATGACTTTCCTACCATAAGGAATGAATTCTTATTCCAAAGCAACGAATTTTGACTCCATCAAACTAGTTGAATTTTCAAACTACAAAGATGCATTTTCGACTAAATGGAGAAAACTTCAAATAAAGAAAAATTAAAATCAGCCAAAAACTGTTAATTTTCAAGCTACAAAGACAAATTTTTTTAAAGTCAGTTGAATTTTCAAACTGAAAAGTTGAATTTCAAACGAAAAAGTTAGTTTTCAACCAAGGAAGATGAATTTTCTACCATGGATGATGAACTTTCTACAAATAGAGGAATTTTCAACTAAATAGTTTAATCCTGAACAAAATAGATGAAGTTTCAATCATAGATAAATAATACTTGTTTTTCCATTTCGGAGAGAGAACTTGTAAATAAATGCCGTGCTGGTGGACGTCATGTAGTACGATCCAGAATAATGTGACTTAGACGATTGACAAATTTCACAATATTACCTTCTAGTTTCGACGAAGATGAATATATTACACACTCAGGTTCTTTCATCAAAGTTTTCTGTTTTCCATGTTCAAAAAAAATATCAACAAAATGTTACATTTTTAAGCCAAAGAGATTGATTTTTCACTAAAAAAGATACATTCTTAACAAAATACATCAATATTAATAAAAAAGTTGAATTTTTAACCAAGATGATTATTTTTCTACTAGAAAGGTTGCACTTTCCACAAAATACATACATTTTAAACCAAATAGTTTTATTATCAACCAATTTAATTCCTAAAGTAGTTGAATTATTCAACTAAAGGAGATTAATTTTTGACCCAAATCGGAATAGGTGAATTTCCACTTCAAAAGTGAATTTTTAGTTTTAAAACACTAATTTCCTACAGAACAGTCAAATTTTCTATGAAAGCTGAATTTTTCTACCAAACTATTGAATTTCTAACCCTAAAAGACTAATTTTTTACAAAACATTTGCATTTTTAGAAAAATTTTAATTTTTACCAGGCAGTGTAATTTTCAACCAAATAGTTGAATTTTCAGTTAAAAAAATTAATCTCAAAAAAAAAATGTTAACAAAGTAGTTTAACTTTCAACCAAAGAGAAGAGTTTCCAACCAAAATTATGAATCTTCAACCAAAAAACTGAATTTTGTTGCGAAAAAGACTTCTTTTTAACAAATTACATGAACTATCAACCAAATTATTGAACTTTGAACTAAAAACGATAAAATTTCAATCGATTAATAAAAAGAACGAATTTTAAACAAAATAGTTGAATATACGGCTAATAAAATGAATTTTAAAAAAAGGTAGTACAAATTTTAACCAAGTACTTGGATTTTCTACAAAACAGTTGAATTTTAATGAAAATAGCTTAATTTTTCACCAAATAGTTGAACTTTTCACCAAAAATATAAATTTGAACCAAATAGTTTCATTTTCGATAAAATTATTGAATTTTCAAGCCAAAAAAGGTGAATTTTCAACAAATTTCATTCTACCAAATAGTTAAATTTTCGAGCTAAAAAATATGAATTTTAAACCTAAAATAGATTAGTTGAATGCTCATTCAAAAGACGATTTGAAAAAAAATCCACCAAACAGTTAATTTTTGTATTAAACTATTAAATTTTCAATGAAATTGTTGAATTTTCAACACAAGAAGACTAATTTTCTACAAAACTTTCAAAATTTTGCTAAAAACAATCAAACAGTAAAATATTTCTCCAAATAGTTTAACTTTCAGTTACATAGTTCATAGTAAAGAAACCAATTTCCAGAAATTAGTTCAACCTTCAACCAAGGAGATAAATGTTAAACTTAAATAATAAACCTTCAACCTAAGAAAAAATGAATTTTGAAGTGCAACTTTCAATCAATGAGGTGAGTTTTAAATCTAAAAATCTGCCCGCTTTGCGGGCACATTCTCATTGCGCGCTTCGCGCGCGGCTCGCAAGTTTGAGCGCGCCTGGGGCGCGCGACTGTTGGTTCTCGCGCTTCGCCCTCGATTATGTATTCACCTCGCGCTACGCGCTCGGGCGTATTTACATCGCGCTTTACGCTCGGCTCCTCTAGATTTTTGAACTTCGTATTCGACTTCGATGAAAAGAAAAAGTTTGTTTGCAAATATTATAAAATTATAAAAACCTCTACATATTAAGTGATTGTTAAATTTGTTTTTATTTTAGACTGAAAAGGAACTTTATTTACTCAAGGTTCTATCGACCTTAAGGAACACATTCTCATCCAGACACTCGCGCTTCGCGCTCGATATTTGATTTGAAAATCATTTGAACCGTATGATAGAAACAAAAAAGTTTGAGCGCACTTACGGCGTGCGATTTGGTAAATACACTGAGCGCGCACTTTGTGCTTCGTGTTATATGTTCTTCATCTACAAATTACTAAATTTGTATTTGATTTCAAATGAAAAGTAATGATATAATTCAGGCGACAAATTTTATTAGTTAACATTTTATTTTAGCTTGTGCCGTTTATCAAAAAAGTTAATTTTTTCATTTTGAATATATTCTTACCACAAAAATTGATTACGGGTTTGTAAGTCTTTTTTGAATGCACAATTTGTCTTCATTTATATGTTTTCGTACCTTGCACTGTTTTTTCAAAAATTTGATTTTTTTTACTGTCAATGTTATTGTCACGAATAAAACAAAAACCACGCATCCTATCGAAACATGAGTCACAATAAATTTGTACCTCTTCCTTGGATGAACAAATTTTGTTTTGGTCATTTTTTCGTAGCTGGTAATATTCGTCCGAAAATTTTATTTTTCTATTTTCAATGCTGTTTTTTACGAATAAAACAAAAACTACGCGTCATACCAAAAAGTGAATGATAAGAAATTTGTAGATTTTTTAATTTTGGTGAGATGATCTTTTCTGGTATCTTGCATAGTTTGACAGCAAAATGGCTTTTTTGATTTTTCATTAATTTTTTGTGCGATCAAAATTTGAATTTTTTATTTTTAAAAAAATTCAAAAAGTTGTTATGAAAATATTATAGGGTGTTCAGGAATCAACGTTTTTCTCCTCTTGACTTTTTTTCATATCGTGCGTTTTTCGGCTTAAAATGTTCATTTTCGTTTGTTTTTTGGAATTTTGAAAATGCTGTAACTCTAGTAATTTTTTTTATCACCAAAAGTCATAAGAATATTTTGTTCGTCATTTTGCGTACTACTAATAACCGTACATAGAACTTTCAAATCTGCAAAAAAAGTGGTCTCAAAAATTTTCAAAATGTGCTCACTTTTTGGATTTCCATCCAAAATAGCTGGTTCACGAATTCGTCCTCTATTTTTCGGCCATAAAAAAGGGTGCCAAAGCTCAATCAAATCTGATCATTTTTTCAAAAGTCATCGTGGCTACAGACAGACAGACAGACAGACTACAGACTACAGACAGACAGACCAAAGTATTCCACAGTCCAAAAGTATTTTTATTTTAAATTAGGAACAGTTAAACTCAATCAAAAAAATACAAACTCTCAACAACAAAATTAAATCCTCAACCAAATAGATGAATTTTAAAACAAGAAAGATGAATTTTATACCAATAGTTGGATCTAAAAAATTCGATCTTTTTCGCAACTGAAAAAGATATTTTTTGAACCACAAATGGAATCGGCATAGTTTTAGCTTAACAAATTAATTTTCGAACAAAAAAACATGAATTTTTGAACCAGATGAACCAGTGAAATTCAACCAAAAAAGGCGAATTTTTTAAACAATTGAATTCAACGAAAACAGACAAATTGTTAACAAATTACTTGAATGCTCAACCAAAACGATGAATTTTCAACAAAATAGATTCATCTTCGAACTAAGAAGATGAATTTTCAACAAAATACATGAACTTTCAAGCAAATTGTTAATTTTTTAATCAAAAACGAATTATTTTCAATTATTAATGAAATAGTTAAAATTTCAGTGCAAAAATTAATATTCATCCAAACAAGAACGAACTTTCAAGAAAATAGTAGAATCTTGAGCCAATAAAATGAATTTTTAACAAAGTAGTGCAACTTTCGAACAATCATCTGAATTTTATAAAAGAATATTTAAATTTTTTTCAAATAGTTTTATTTTCAACCAAAAAAATGATATCTCAACATAAAAGTTAATTTTCAATCAAATAGTTTAATTTCCTAGCAAATTGTTGAACTTTGAAGAAGAAGTTAAGAAGGTTATGAAAGATTTCAAAAGATATAAAAAATGGGATGACTGAAAAATGCTGGAAAAGAATTCTCTACACTGTCAAATTGCCAAAGAAGAAAATATTCGAAGTAGAAAATTTCCGAAATTATAAAATAGCCAACAATTTGGAATGTGCGGATTGGTGAATTACTGAAAGTTTAAAAAATTACTGCACAATATAAATAATTAACAAATTGTTTAAATAACGAATGAATACAAAATATGGTCCTAAATATCTTCGAAACTGACTTGAATTTTTCATGAAATTTGGTAAAATCCTACAAAATAAAAAAAATGTCTTGAAAATTTTCTAAATTCCTTTTTGACGCATTGGAAATCTTCAAAAATCTTTCCGAATTATATCAAGAATCCTAAGAAAATTTTATTTATAGCTTGAAAACGAAACTGACAATACTTATTTCCTTATTCTTAGATTTCTGAATCAAAATTTAGCTTCAATTCCAGTGCTAAAAATATTTAAACAAATGAATATTTATTCGAAATTTTTATTTTGTAATAAAAATTATTTCTTTCAATCAAATCGAATAATTTGCGCGATTGATGATGCTAGTTAAGGCAAATAATGTGAGGTGAAATAGATTAAACGTGTAAATAATTCATGTTTTTCTATTTTCAAGACGCAACTAGTCTATTGGCAAATTTCACAATATCGCCTTCTTATTTCAATAAAGCTGTTTCTTTGACACAATTGCGTTCTTTTGTTATTCTTCCCCGTTTGCGACGTTTTTCATTTCAATAACCTTATCTCAATTAAGCCCTACATAAATTATTATTTTTTTGCTCTGAAATTAGCAGTATTTTTCCACTAACGAATTTTGGAATATAAATATTTCAACAAATCGAATTTTTCGTTTTCTACTGATATTTAGTAGCTCAGTTTTCTCTCATTCAATCAGCAGAATTTTACTAGTAATTAATGAAATTTCACTAATACGGCCATACCACGCTGAAAAAACCAGTTCTCGTCAGATCCCTGAAGTTAAGCAGCGTTGGGCGCGGTTAGTACTTGGATGGGTGACCATTCGAGAATACTGCTTGAAGTCATATACTACAAGAAACTATCCACCTAGAAACACTACCCGAATCGGGTAGTGTCACGCCTACCCTGAAAGGGAAATGGCTTAATGGTATACAATGGTATGCAAAATGTAAAAAGTATATCATAGAAATTTTACTTTATTTAAAGAATTGATGTTCTTGGTTTGAAATAATGAGATAAGTCAATTATTTCTTAAATTTTAGCCAGCTCCATATTTCAATAAAAAAATATATTTTTAAATTAAACAGATACTATCGAACAAATCGTTTTGTTCATTGCAAAAAGGGAAAACGTCATTATTTAAAAAAAAGGTTGCTTCGTTTGAAGGAACTTTTACTTCTAATTCAGGGAACGAAGTTAAAGAAAAGATTTCCTAAATTTGAATATAACTTTTCGCTTGGTGAATAAACCCATTTAAAAAAAAATCTATTTTTCTGTTTCTTAGTTTTCTCGTATAAAAAACATATCCGCATATATTCATCGTTTAAACAATGATTCCAGAAAACAGATTTTTATCTATCTAACGTTAGCTTTGCCAGGGCTTCAAATCATGATAATTTCCTCATTCTTCCCCAACTCTTCTCTTATAAATTGCTCTTGCGTCAACTAAATAAATATTACACGTATAAGTATATAGTATAAAAAGGCCACTTTCCAGATTCAAGTGAGTTACTTCTGGTTCATCTTAGCTACGAAGGGGATATTAAACGACTTTTTCACCAATCATGATGTGGGCAATCTTCTGCTCATTGGCTTTCTGTGCTTTTCAAGTAAGTAACCCACAAATTTTTCAAAGTTATTAATTATCAAAACTGGAAAATTCATTTACATGTATTTAATATTCAGTAATAACAATTTAAATCCAAAAAATACAAAAACTCTCCTAACCGACTCTTTTTAAATTCAAACACCTCATTATTTATATCTACACATTAGAGACTAACCATAAATTACGCACACATTTATTTTCCAATTTTACCCCTCCCTATATAAAAATACGTAACAAAGCAGTTTGGAACTACCCGCCTATGTAACGTAATTTTTCCAAAATATTTTCAGTAATTCGAAAGGGTTAACGAGTTTAAATACCTCGGGTCTATTATAACTAGCAAAAATAATATTAAAACGGAAATCAACGCGCGGCTGCACGCTGAAAATGGGTGCTATTATGCAGCAAATACACTACTAAAATCGCGATTGCTAGCTAGAAGCATCAAAGTAAGAATTTACAAAACAATAATAATGCCGGTCGTTATGTACGGGTGTGAAACGTGGGCGCTGACGAAAGGAGAGGAGAATAGGTTTAGAGTTTTTGAAAATAAAGTACTTAGAAAAATCTATGGTCCAAAGAGAGACCAAGAGGATAGAGATACGATAGAGATGCGTGGCGGTTTCGGGTAGATGAGGCGATGAACTTTCGAGTTCGAATCGCTAATCGATAATAATAATAATAATAATATCCCGTCTGCCGCGTAAGATCATCCGCGGCTAGAGACCTGACTCC
>CAKNYM010045006.1:0-10928 GCA_932195095.1 Andricus curvator | reverse complement strand
TATATATATATATATATATATACACATACATACCCAAGCAGAAAAATTATATATAATTTATATAAAGTGTGAAGTTTTATATATAATATTCATTTGTTTTATACAAAAAATGTATGAAACAAATGAATATTATATATAATACTTCACACTATGTATAAACTATACGTAATTTTTCCGCCCGGGTATATCTACATTATATATATTAAAAACTAAACAGTCGAAGTTAACATAGAAATTACTTTACAGATAGTCTTCGCATATACGTCAGAAGATATTTTTGATTCAGAACTCGCTGTAACTAAACCGATGAATGATATCCAATATAAGGCATACTCTGATATTGCGGTCAGTAGACAATGATAATGTTTAATTCCCTAAATATTTATTCAATTGAAAATATGTTCAAAAATCTATTACAGCTTTGTTCTTCTTTCTCAATAGGCTGCAGCTAAAGCTGTAAAAATAAAGGAAATGGGGTTGGACGAAATACAAGAGAAATGTATGTCAACTGATTCTTATCAACGATTCGTAGAAAGTTCTAAAAACAAAGTCTTCAAATGTGATCAGTGTTATTATGAAGACAAAAATTCCAAGGATATTCGGGTACTTGAAAAAATATTATTTATAATCTATTTCAAACACAAGGTGTCACATCAAATATCTGTAGATTGCTAAATATCAATTGTTGAATGCTTTTTTTTAAATTTTAGTATATAAAACTGAATTTTATTGTGTTAGAAAGGTCTACAATATCCTGAACAATTTTTAATTTCTTGAATATTTTCATCCATACTTGATATATCTTAAAAACAAATTTTGACATTTTAGTGTGTTAGAACAAAATTCTCAAATTTGTAGCAACGACGAGCATGCAAGCAATATTTAAAAGATCAGTAATTGGGTTAATTTTTGCACGAAAATTCAATGTAAATACAAATAAAATTATTATTTTTTGTTTAAAGTCTGCTGAAAACTGCTGTAAAAAACTGATGGCCGAATTAAAAGAAGATACGAAAGTACATGCTGCTCAGGTTAAGAAATGCATTGCAAAATGCGCTCAAGATGGAAGCAAATGTCGTCAGGAGCTCATAAATATAAGAAAGAGGGAAAGTAAGGAGCGTCAGAATGCTGTCACAGATGACATTAAAATGTATGGAGTACAACTGTGATTCTATTGAAATCAATAAACAATTCCAACAATCAAATTAGTAAAATTGACCTTCGTTCCGATCTCCAGCTGTTCAAGAATTTGCCCCTTTGCGTCAACTACGTGGATCGCAGTCTTTTTACATATATGTAAAATAATGACCCCGTGTTATTTATCACATTATATTATTATCGATAGATTGTAAAGAATGTACATTTTTTCCTATTTGATTTGGACATCCCGCATGATACACTGCGTTTATTCACTTATTTCTGTTCGTAATATGAACTGGAAAGTGCTTGAAAAAACGGAATTAGAATTAAACACGTTCAAAAATGATAACATATACTAACATTTTAGAGATTAATCAGCCTATTTCTTGGCTCTCTTCGGGCCATATTTAGAACAATTAGGAACTTTTATTGGAACAAAAAAATTGAAGTATATAATCATACGATTATTTATGCCCAGCGCTTTCAATTTTAATATATTCACTCTCATACGTGCCTAATAATTATTATTTGTTTATTTTGTACTCTCTAAATCTCAATTTGTGAAAAATCTACTTATTAAATCGGTTCTAAGGTCCTAAGTTTTAAAAGTTTTAATTAATGATTATACTAACCACATGATTTAAAAAATTGAAAAAACATATATTCATGAATATTACTAATATTGAATAAAATACGATAAATAATTATTTTGAAACAAAAATTTGCACAAGACGCAGAATTTCATTACCTTTCGTGCTATTATAAAGAAAAATATCTTCATGTTATTATTCTGAAAATTAGAGCACTTTAGCTATGAATCAAAAAAAGGAGGAATAGCTACTGTCCGCCGATAGTGTAGTTGAATCCGCAAACAAAACAGAGTTAATTCCAAGCAAAAAATTGCATAAAAAAAATTATCCAATACCAAATTTTTTAATTCTTCAAGCCAAAAAGATGAATTTTCTATCAAACAATTGAGTTTTCAAACCAAAAATTATTCCTTGTGCAATCCATTGGAATTAACGTAGATAACATATTGAATTTAATATGGAACACCTGAAATTCATAAAATTTCAAATCGAAATATATTACATTTTCAACCCGAAAAGATGAATTTTCAACAACAAAAAATTAATTTTCCAACGAGCAGTTGCATTAACGATTAAATAGTTGAACTCTCAACCAAATAGTTAACTTTTCAAGCGAAAAAGACTAATTATTTCGTAGATTCTTGAATTTTCATCGGAAAAGTTCATTTTAAACAAAAAAATGCAACTTTTCTACCATAAAACTCAAATTCTTTATCCGAAGGGATGAATTTTCAAAAAAACGTTAAATTTTTTACCAAAAAATATAACTTTAAACCAACTTTTTCGACGGCAGTTGAAATTTCAACCCAAAAAGTTGAATTTTAAATGAAAAAGTTAGCTTTCAAACAAGCAAGATGACTTTTCTACCGTAAATGATGAATTTTCCACAAAAAGACGACTTTTTAACAAAAAAGTTGAATTCTGAGCCAAATAGATAATGTTTGAATGAAGGAAAATGAATTTCAAGCCAAATGGTTGAATTTTCAATAAAGAAAGATTGTTTTAATTCAAAAATGTAATTTTCACAATTTTTAGTTGCAAAAAATAATTTAAGAAAAAATTAATTTCCAACCTCTTAAATTCAATGAAAATACGAATTTTGAACCATATAGTTGAATCTTCAATAAAAAAATTTAAATTTTCAACGGAGAAAGATTTTTCGGTCAAGAATGAAATGCAACCAAACTCTTAAATTTGGTAGCCAAACAGACGAATTTTCTGCATAATAGTTGAATTTTCAACATGAAAATATGAATTGTCAATAAGAAAGTTTATTTTCAACCAGGAAGTTGAATTTTTTACCAAATTGTTGAATTTTCAAGCCATAAAGATGATGGCTTAACGAAAAATGTAGATAGTTGATATTTTAAACAAAAGAGATGAAAATTTTTAATTGTAAGCAATGACAAACCACTAAAAAAAGAAAACTTTTCAATAAGATAGTTGCATTTTCTAGCAAAAGAGATGAATTTTCGAACCAGAAAAATGAATTTTCGGCAGAAGAGTAGAAAATTCAACCAAGAATAATTTTCAGTCACGAAAATAACTCAAACAAATTGTTAAATTTTCAATCCATAAAGATGAATTTTCTACAAAACAGGTAAATTTTTAACCAAGGAAGACATGTTTTGAACCAAATAGTAGGACTAAATAATAAATATTTCATCAAATAAGAATACTTTTAACCAAAAAAGATAAACTATCAATTAAAAATACAAGAGTAGACTTTGGAACCAAAATTAATCGAAGAATTAACTTTTAACCACAAATACTTAGATTTTCTTTTTGGGTTCTATTAATTCAGTTCGCAGTTAAGCAGCAAAACGAGAAAATTGGGAAATACGGATATATAAGAAAGACTGTGAAATCAGCGTTAAATAAATAGGAATTTTGATGAATTATAGACTCAAAAAATAATAGTGCAAATAATTATTAAATTTCGTTTTTAATTCATTTAAGATATTAGGTTAAAATGCCGAAAATTCTACTAGTAAAATGAAGTTAATTTTCAAAATACGTCATTTCAAAAGTGTACAATTGAAACTGTACAATTCTCAATAAATAAATTATTATTTATATAATGCAGACTTTAAAAAGTTTGAAGTGAATCTTATTCCAATCTTTTTGAACTCGAAACTCAATGTAGAACACTACATTATCCTTTAAAATGATAGGACTTTCATATTGAAATGGTCAATTCTTGAACGCTTTATTTCAAATTATTAATGTTGAGCTCGAATTTGCAATTGCAAAAAATGTGGAAAAAGTCCAAAGTGAGATATAAACAACTTTTACGAAAATCATTTGTTACTAGGAGGAGATAGGGAAAAGTGGGGTAGGGTGTCAGTTCGGGGCATGGTGACTCCTGCTAATAATGCTGTGTTTCTTGAGTTTTATATTAATTTTTTTCACATAAAATAGCTTCCTTGAGTACCAACGGAAGCTATGTTACGTTAAAAAATTAATATGAAAATGAACAAACACGAGCATTATTTGCAAGGGTCGCCATGCCCCGCACTGACACCATACCCCACTTTCCCTACATTATTTTAAGAACGTACTTTGTCCAGTTTTTTCATATCACCCAAAGTTTGAAACTATAGATTTTAAAACATTTGAAATGATTTCCCCAAAATTTCGAAACAAAATGTAGTAAATATTAAAGCAGAATTTTTCAATTTAGCGAGATTACAAAATTAGACAAAAGATTCGTTTATTCAAGAGAGTGAGAAAAATATCATGAGATTTCTAGAAAAATTCAAAATATTTGAAAAAAAACTAATTTGAAGAGAAAATTGAGAAAGATTTTAATAATTTTAAAAGATATTCAAATATGCTGCAAATACTTCAAAAATAATTTTAATTTTTTAAATATTCCAAAAAGTTCAAAACAAAATATAGATTGTTGTGGATTTCGAAATAAGGTTTTGAAGCTTGTCATGGATTTTGAAAGATTTAAAAATAATAAGAACAATTCCCTGAGATTCCAGGGAAAATTGTTAATGATTTTGCATATGAAAAATTAATTTCCAGAAAATATTCAAAACGATTTCATAACATTTCAAAAGCTTTACAAAATTTTCGAAAAAGAATCTGGAAGATTGTAAGGAATTTTTTTCTCGTTGATTTTTGCAGTTTTTGATTATAACAATTAGAAGCTTTGTAAAAATTCTGAAAGGTTTGAAGAGGATAAAGAAATTTTCTTAATATTCCTAAAAAAACTTGTTATGACTTTTATTAGATTATTTATTTATTTTTTAGATTATTTTCTGACAAATCTGAAATCTTTGAAAATCTTCTTGATTTTTGTCAATAATCGGAGGAAAATCTTGAGAAAATCGAATTTGGCATTTCCTAATAATATTTATTAGCTCAGTTTTCTATAATTCAATTATTAGAATTTTACCAGTAATTAATGAAATTGCACTAATTTAGATTTAGAGAGTACAGTAAATAAAAGTCTAAACATTATTTTTTTTTGAATTTATCCTCCTCATTTTTTTATAAATTATTAATCTGGAAAAATAAGACTTTTTCAGAATAGTAGTTTACATTTTTAGCTTTATCAAGTTGTCTTCTTCGCGAAATGAATATCTCTTCACACATATACTCGTATTTCAAACAGATTATTTTTCACGTGAATAAAGTAAAGTTGAATAGATAAAGTTGGTAAATAATTCTTGTTTTTTCCACTTAGAGGCAGTAGCTTGTAAATACGTCATGCTTTTCGAGGTGATCTGACCTATTCATAAGTTTCACAATATTACCTTCTTATTGTTTCAATAAAGCTGAAAATCTTTCGAGGGTGACCGTCTTAATGCAGGGAAAAAATATTTATAATACAAATTAAATTTAATTTCATGGGTATTATTAATATTATATTAATATTTAGATTATTCACTTAAAAGAAAAGAAAGAAGTGATTTGCAATATGATTTCAATATAAATTCGCTCGTATTTATATGGTACATTGTTAAAAATATTCATATTGTAATAGATTTGTACATTGACTTACAATCGTTCTTTGGTTCGTTAGTTACGTAAGTTTATTTTATCAAAGATAATTCAATGACTATCAATTGTTGTACTAAATATATTAAATTCAATTTATGGGTAATCTTTCTTTAATAATGAAAATTAAAAAGAGTAGTTGGTTAATTGAATTTTATCTAATACAATTATCTAATTTTAATTTTAAGATCTTATGTTGAATTTGTAAAAACTCTTAAATCATTCTCGAAACACTTTCTTCATAAAGTAATTGCTGAAATTTTTTTCTTGAAGAATAACTAAAAATTGAATGATTCTTTTTTCTATCCGTAATTTTGTTCACACCCTTTGGATCTCTTTTCTTGAATTTGCAGGCATAAGAATCCCTTTCCTTCAGCTGTCCGGAAACCCTTCTCCTTTCCATACTTTTTTTATGAGTTCAAAGTAGTTTCTCTCACCATTTTCCTCTTCATATATCCATGCATTATTCCATATTTTATATTCTCCTCAAGCTTTCTTCCTTCTCAATTTTCGAAGTTTGTCATTTATTTCTCCGCCGCTAACATCCAACTCGGTTTCCTGTAGTTTAAAAATAAATAAAACCTCGAGAAATCAAAAGAGATCATGAAGTGAAACTTTCCTCGATCGTTTTTGTATATTCAAAAATATGAGAGAAAACAAAGTTTTCATATTTTCATTTCGGTCTTACAATGAATTTAGAAAAAAAAATAAAAAATAACTCGAGTCAAAATTCCTATGTATCATGACGTTTCGGCCTCATCTGTGGGCCTTCATCAGAAACAAACATCTGTTATAAAAGTATAAATAATTAAAAATAATAAAAAATACATACAGAAAATAAATTAATAAAACAAATTTTTACCTCGGAGGCAATAATCGGAGTCAATCCTAACGTACGTCGAAGCGAACGACAACATTTAAAATTTCGTTTTAGCAACATTTTAAATTTGAAAAAAAACAACATTTTTTCCTGTAGTTTATCCATTTTCCCTTTAATTGTTATATGAGATTTCATTCCTTTTAACATAAGTGGTCCATAAAGTGATATTTTCAATCCTTCATCTTCATTTCACTACTTATGCTTGATTTTTTCCGTTGTTTGTTTATGTAATTCCAAATATCTTGATCTGTTTTTGAATTTTTTATCTCTTCTAATTCATCATCCTCAGTTTTCTTTCCCTTATTTCCGCACATTTCCCTAAACTCTGATCTCTGCCAAATATAAGCCTCCCACGAAAAAATTTTTCTTTTCAAATTTACTGTATAACTTCTTGACCCTTTTCTTTGTTCTTGACCCTTTTTCTACCGCCAAATTTTATTCGCTAATTCAAATCTGACTGACTTCATTTTCAAGTTCCATGCTGTTTTTCGGTTTATTTTCAAAAATATTCCATTTCCTTTTACTTTCTGTTCTGATTAAACGTCAGCAGTCATACGTTAATTCTCTAACATTATCATCTTCTACGTTACAGTTCAATATACATCATTGTCTTAGATTTGTGCTTTATTATGCTAATTGATTTTTCGAAAAAGTCAAAATTTCAACCGAAATTCACAAAAAACATTTTTGGAGACACCACAAACAAAAATGTACAAAAATGCCAATTTCAAAAATCTGAAAGTTGTTCTGGGTTATGCTAAGCGTGCAGAACAATTATTGTCCTACACTTTTTTTATTGAGATCTATATTTTCTGGTGAAAATCTAGTTTTTCGAAATTCGAATTTTGAAAATATTGGATTCAAGTAATTATTTCGCGCAAAAAAAACTCGACTTTTACCAGAAAATATAGACTTGAGTGGAAGGAGTGTGAGAGAATATTTGTTGTGCGCGCCTAGCACAACAAAGAATTCTTAGATTTTTTAAATTTGCATTTTGAAAAATTGTGGATTTGAAAAACTATTTCATGGAAAAAACTTGATTTTTGTGAAAAAATATAGACCTGAGTAAAAATTGTATGGAGGAACAGTTCATATCCGTGCCTATGACAACTTAGTGAAATCTTCAACATTCTTTTCAAATTTTTCCGATGAATCTAGGAAAATTGACATTTTTTATTTTTTAT
Source organism: Andricus curvator (assembly GCA_932195095.1). Taxonomy (NCBI): domain Eukaryota; kingdom Metazoa; phylum Arthropoda; class Insecta; order Hymenoptera; family Cynipidae; genus Andricus; species Andricus curvator. Next base: position 3,123 of record CAKNYM010045006.1, on the reverse strand, counting down.
CAAAAATGTATTTTTTTTTGGTAGAAATTTCATCTGTTTTTATTAAAATTGTCATTGCAATCTTTTCAAATTTTTTCGAGAAACCTTGGAAAATTACTAAGAAACATAAAAAATAAATATTTAATCGAAACTTTTAGTTTTCATTTAAAATTATGTTTCCCTTCAATTTATTATTTTCAAAATTTATTTTCTTTTTCAACCAAAAAATCTGTCTTGGTTGGAAATTTGTAATTCTGGATAAATTTAACTCTTTTTCATTAAAAATTAAAATATTTTTAGTTTCAATATCAACATTTTTTTTTCGTTAAGAATTCACCTTTTTGTTGGAAATTCAACTACATGGCTAAAAGATAAAATACTTTGTTATGAAGTAATTTTTTTGTTTGAAGATTCATCATTCTAGTTTAAAAATCGACGGTTTTTGTAGGGAATTAATCATCTTGGTAGAAAATTAATTCTTTGAGTTGATAATTCACTTTTTTGTTGAAAATTTATATTTCAGGGTTAAAAAACTTAACTTGATTGTAGAAGATTTGTTTCTTTTGTGAAACCTTCAATTTTTTTAGATTGAAAATTGCAGTTTTTGGGTGAGGATTGAACTATTTTGTTGAAATTTTTTTGTTTTGTCAATTCAACTGTTTTTGATTAAAAAGAAAAATATTCTTGGATTTCGATATCATCTTTTATATTTTTCGTTAAAAATTCATCTTTTTTATTTGAAAGTTGAACTTTTATATTCTTTTATATTTGTAAGATTGTAAAAAATTTTAAGAAGACATTGAATTATTTCAGAAGATATTTCGAAATTTCAGAAGTTTTGAAAAGATCCAAAAATAATTTAGAATTTGAAAAGATTCCAAAAAATTAAAGCGAAATACAAATTCAAATTGATTTTTTATTTGGAAAAATTAATGTAGAGAAAATATTTTAAAATATTTTGAAATCTTTCTAATGATTTCCTAAAATTTCGGAATAAAATCTAGAAATTTTTTCTGGAAAATATTAAATTTTTTATTTATTTTCTGATTGTTTAATTAGAGTGAGGTCATGATTAATTCAAATCCACAAACATAATTGTTTAAACATTTTATTATTACTTTTAATAATATTCTCATTGAATAATGCTAGAAAGTTGCGAGTTTTCTGAAATATTTAAGTTTTTGTCCACCTTTCACTTAGAGTGGAGTAATAATTAATGCAATTTAACAAACCTAATTGTTTAAACATATTATTGCTGTTTATAACTATCTTGTTTTGTAGTAATGCTGGATAATTTTTGTCTTCTGCTGAAATTCTCACCTTTTCATCCATTTTTCATTCAGAATGAGTTAATAGTTGATGCAAGGTAAAAAAAAACTTGTTTAAACAATTTATTATTATTTTGAATATTATTCTCTTTGAATGATGCTACAAAGTTGTGGTTTTTTCTGATATTTTCAATTTTTTGTTTCACTTTTTACTTACAGGGAAATAATAATTGATGTAATTAACCAAACATGATTGTTTAGGCAACTTATTTTTGTTTGTAACTATCTTCTCCTATAGTAATGATAAATAGCTGCGATTTTTTCTGAACTTTTTCACTTTTTGACAAATTTTCAGTCAGTGAGTTAATAATTAATTCAAATTAACAAACTTGATTGTTTGAATAATTTATTTTTGTTACATAGCTATATTCTTCTATAGTAAAGGCTAGATGGTTGCGATTTTTTTCTGAAATATTCAACTTTTTGTTAACTTGACAGTTAGATCGCGGCAAAAATTAATGAAATTTATAACGAACCTAATTGTTTAAACTATTTATAATGGTTATTATTATTATCTTCTCCTATAGAAGAGCTTAATATTTGCGATTTTTTTTTACAAATTTCAATTTTGTATTCCACTTAAACTAAGGTAAGAAGTGATAAAATTTAGCACACATGATTGTTTAAAGAAACTATTATTGCTTATAACTATTTTCTCCTATAGTATTGCTAGTGAATAGCGGCTTTACTAAAAATTTTAACTTTGCTTTGGGGTTTTACTTATAAACAAATAGTAAATGAACATTATATTGAATCATTTTTTGAACAATCTTTTTTTTTTTTTGTAAATATATTTTTCTGAAATTAAAGAGATATTTGAAACAGTCTTCAAATTTTCTACATAGGTCATATTGAATGTAAATTTTTCTTAAAGTAGTTCCTGAGAGCCTTTTTGTTCAAATAATTACTAATATTAATATTTAATATTTATTCCTAACTAAAAAGTGGCAGATGAGCTGAATGTTGCAGAAAACTCCGCAATTTTCTAGCGCTACTCTAAGAGAAGATAGTTTCAAACAGTAATACATTGTTTAAACAATTATTTTTGTCAACTTGTATTCATTATTATCTTACTGTGTGAAAAGTCGACAAAAATTTGAATATTTCAGAAAAAATCGCAACTTTCTAGCATTATTTTATGAAAATGTTTTCAAGAATAATGATAATAATAATAAATTGTTTGAACAATTCTTTCTGTATAATCTAATTTATTACTGCCTTACCCTAACTGGAAAATTGAAATCAAGTTGGAAAATTTGAAGAAAAACAGCGACTTTCTATCTCTATTCTAAGAGAAAATAAGAGAAAACAATAATAGATTGTTTAAACAATTTATTGAAACATCTAATCATCAATTAGGAGTAATACTCCATGTATTAGAAACAATTTATATTTTAAAAAACTGAAAAAAATCCGAATTAGAGCCAAAAACTTGCCAAACCTGATTTTTCACTTATGGAATTTCTTTGAATCCTATAAAATAGAGTTATGGGGGTAATATTTGATTAGATTTTTTTATTTGTATTCTATGGCTAATTTTTGAGATAAGTGTAAACTCGGTTTACCAAATATTGACGATTTTGAATAAAATTTACGAAGACGTCTTTTTTTCTTAACCCTTAAAGTTATCCCCTCTCTGTGATAACATAAAGAATGAGGGGGTCGCTGAAAACCCCAGCAAAAATTTCATTATTGTAACAAGGATTTTTAATATTTTTGGACGACAATTTTTTTGGATATACTTTTTTATACCCTTTACAAGATAAAACTAGTTATTATTATTATGTGAGAAGTTGTAGGCTCCGGAAGCTACGAT
>CAKNYM010045005.1:17639-30267 GCA_932195095.1 Andricus curvator | reverse complement strand
AGAATGACCTTGACCGCCCTGAAAAATATCTTACCTGAGGAAATATTTAGCCGTCCCGGGACTTTTTGGACACCCTACAGCCAGATGACTCCTCTTCACTGGGTATGGGCCTGTAAACATTTTTCTTTACTAAGATGGGCTTAGAATCACTGTACGAATTTAATAACAGCCACTAATAACCTGCGGCTGCATCCAACTCTCATTAGAAGTACTCGCATTTGCCTGGACGTTTGGCCAGGAGAAAGGTAAACTGCAGAAAACTATCTGCTCGGTGTCACACAAAAATAATCTTTGAATATATTAGACCCACAATTGATATATTGATAATAGAAGAAATTTAATTACTATGGACACAGACGCACACGATTAGCGCTCAGATGAATGACCGTTCGCGATTCTCGCTTAACCACACGGAAAAAATTTATCCGTGAAGAAGTCACGAACTTGTAGCTAGGTCTCGGATACGAGATAAAAAAATGAAACATTAAATCCTTATTTCTATGAGAAATATATGGATAAATTTCGAAGTTTCTTACGAACAGTTCGAATTTCCTACGAACAGTTCCTGAAAATTTCAGACTGAAATAAAAAGAGGGAAAATTTTATTTGTGCGATTTAATTTCATATTAATTTATAAATTCGCAACTCAGAAGATTCGAACCTCAAACACTGCTGACTCACCAAGTTTCTAAACATAAACCAGGAGTGCGTAAACACGCGCAGCCATCGAGGCCAAACAAAATAGGTATTATAAAACTTCTAGCCACTCATTCGACGAGCTCGAGGCACACATACGAGCGCACACACGCACCGCGCGTGTGTGCGTGGGCCACGTACAGGGGACTTAGTTTCGAGTTCCCAGATTCGTCAGGCAAGCTCGTGAGTGCTCTGAGAATCTTTTCCCAATCACTCGTAATATTTTTGTAATTATTCACGTAAAAAAAAAGTGATGAACCGTTTTAGAATTTTCACATCGAGTTCGTCAATCTTTCTCAAAGTTCGTAGGTTATTTACGAAAATACATAAATATCCGATGAATTTTTCTCATATCCGAGACCTAGCTACTAGTTCGTGACTTTTTTACGGATAAATTTTTTCCGTGTAACTATACGCGACGAGGAGCGGTACAGCGCCCACACGCGACTTGGAGCAGTATGGAATGGAGGCGTCGATATATATATATATATATATCCTTATTCGATATGAATGATTTATTTTATAACAAAATTAAATTTTAAAACTAAATTCAAACTGTGGATGCAGTACTATTTTTCAAGAAAAAAATTGTTCAGTATAGTTAAAAAAACCTTCGAATGTTTCCAATTTAGATTGTAAGTTTTCAGTTGATTTAGTTGACTTCCTCCCATTGCATCTTAACGATTACAAGTTCAAATGATTACTTATTATTATATTTCAACCGTTGGAAATGCAGTGTATTTAAGAATAAAACATTTTAAACCGAATATCTTGTAAGGTTTCATAATTTTTTTTTATTTAAAAAGACTCGGGAAAAATTTAAAACTAAACGATTGAAAATGAAGCGTTTAAGTTTCAAAATTTTTAAACCTAAACCCATACTCAGAATTGAGAAATGTTGAAAAGTGAATGTCTAATATTCTAATATGTGACGTTCCGCAAGAACAGAAAAGGGCCCACTTCGTCGGTATGGAGTTACATATTATATAGATAGCTGAATAAATTACCAGCATTTTAAGCCCAGAACCTCGCAAAGAACGACTCCTCCAGGTTTAAAAACGAGATACCGGGATAATTTTGATGTTGAAACTTTTAAGAATCGCTTTTCGAGAAAAAAGCATTCAAAGTTGGCGAGTTCCATAGGCGCGCGTGCTCTATTTTTTCTTCAAGCCATACATTCAAGTATGATTTCCCATCGAAAACCCAAAATCGATATTTTTACCCTTGTTCTCAAAAACGCGAATAGTTTCTAAACTACAATCATTATACATTGAACTGTTTGAAACTGAAGTATTTGAAATTTAATAATTTGAATTTTAAACAGTCTTTTTTAATCAAAATTTTTCTTTAGTGAGATATTTATGCATAAGTGAATGTTTGAGTTAAAAAACAAACCAGATATTGATAACGAACAATAAGAATGTATTTTTAAAAAATTCAAAAAAGAATCATTTCTGTCAAAAGATAGTTTCTTTTATTACAAACATCTAATTTATTCGCATACCGTTACTTTCCAGTTAGGTATTTCAAATATTTTTTGCTCATTCTAGTTCGTTTTCTCTTTTTCGCTACTTCGGCTTAAGTTTGTATAAAATATAAAATTGGTGGTTGAACAAAAAAAGCTTGCAACAAATTTTAATTTTTAATTTATTCGGGGCAAATATTATTTTGCATAAACATCCGCGATAGCAAAATATAATTTTATAGACATCAAACGTGGTTTGAAAGTCTTGGTGGTTTTCACGGTTGTACTGGACACCCTTATTTTGCATTTCACTCGATTTGAACTGAATTTCTATGTGTATTATAAATTGGAATTACTTGCATCTATATACTTAGGTATAATCAATACAATTTCCGCTTTATTTACAAATATCGTGACGTAGAGTTTCATAATTAACTGCTTACATTGAAACCCTCATTTACATTGAAATTGGAGAAATTCACTTCATCGACGGGTTATACCAAAGATATGTTATACGGTTCGATTTTTGCAACTTAAAAAAATTAATACTATACCTGAAGTCGCTGTTAGCAATAATTGGCATTTTTTGGAAATTTATAATGTTTGTGTAGATATTTTCATTAAAATTTTCAAGTTATTTTTTTCATAATTCTATAACTTTGCAAGTTTTACTTTTTTTAAGGTAAAAATACGGCATTTGGATTCATAACCAAAATTTTGTTATGGGAGTAAATTTATAAAAGTATCAACAAGTAAATTTAAAAAATGTACAAACAAAAACTGTTTCATAATATATATATACGCATTCTCATATATGTATACCAAATCGAAAATTAAAAGAAATTACAAACGTTGATAAGAGAAAAATAATCAGGAGACATTTTTAAAAGAACAATGATCTTTTTGGTCTCAAAACAACGAGCAGTTTTTTTAGCATTTAGAAAAGAAACATTTCTCCCTCAAGTATGGATGAACGATTTAAATTAAATGCCCATATTTATCAGATTCCTACCTTACCTACATGTTGTCGCTCAACTCATGTCCATACGAAATGAGATATTGAGATGAAAGTTTGGAAAACTAAATAAAAGGTTTATTTGATTCTAAATTCCTTTAATTACAAACACAGAAAACCTGAAAGATAATGTTTATTCACAAGTAAGTTAAAACGCATGGGACGCTATTAGTATTTTCGTAAACAAATATTTGATGCGATATAGGTAAAAGAGACGAGGCATTTTTGCATCAAATATTACAATTATGGTATGACATAATCATAGTAGTGATTCACGACGAGACAATAATTTCTCGCTGTAAAAATGATCGTCTAATCAACTGTTTTTCCCAGTAGCAATCGTCTGAAAAAAAGCGAGCGATTTGCATCGAGGACCGAGAATTCTCGGTTTTGACCTTTAAAATATTGAAATGACACATGCGCATTATAATAGAAAAATGTAGAATTTCTTTTACCGCCAAAGGCCTAGGTTTATATATTCTAAAAGTTAGAAGGTTATGAAAGTTGCAGGTAGTAAATTGCAATTTTAATTATAATTATTAAATTTCTGTAACATTGATGTAATAAATTGTCTAAAGAAATGTGGATTTAAAAATTGATCTAAACTACTAACGTAACTTAGTATTTAAGGAAACAAATATATTTAGAAGCATTTTTCTAATTGTTAAAATAATAACCGATATATTTTTATTTTATCAACAGACCACATGCGTATTACTATCCCCAAAGACCAATAAATTCGTCTTTTGTGACAGTTTTTCTAAACAGAACGTAAATTAGATTCGATTTTTTCAACTTTTAAGATCTGTATTTTTCTCCGTATCTTGAAAATCAATTTTAAAATTAAGTTACCTTTCTCATAGAGTCATAATGTAGGTCGCAATGTGTAAACTATAAAGACATTGTACTCGTAACCTTCATAATATCCTCTGAAAACTAACCTTTTAATTTTTTCCATTTTTACTTGAAAATTTACATTGAAAGAAATCAGTTTTAAACTATCAAAGACATTTTAAGCGTTTTTACTTTAAAAACCTACGTGCATTATAAGTAAGTTAATATAATTACGGGCACATGGCGTTTGAGTTTTTAAATGTTAAAACCGAGATTGCTCGGATCTTATAATCGAAGTCGCTCATCAGATGATGATCATCTGCCGATCAAAGAAAGATATGACAATTGTAGTTGTCAGAACGAAATAATTAAAATGTCGTTCGTTTCTCGTATCGTGTTGATGGAATGCATCACTAATCAAAGCGAGAATAGTAAGATGCCATTCGAAAAATGCACGAAATCCGTACACCGTGAGTGCGGATTCCATGCGCGTTTTGCGCACTGAAGATTAACTAAGTATGGCAGAAGGGTAGTATTTAAGCATGGTAGGATTCCGAGCGCAATTCGAAACAAATTTTTCTCCGTATATAAGTTGACAACTACATTGATTGCCATATGGATATTTATACAACTACATTCACGGCTTTTAATGCAATGGGCAACTGGCTGCAATGTTTTTATCCAATTACGTGATAAAGAATATGTTTGAGATTTACTGAAAAAACACATTGTTTTTGGAAAGGTTGTATGTAATAAACTTAGGACTAGAGAAACCTTCATTCATGCCTTTTATCTATATTTGTATATTTCGTGTGGACATTGCGGTAGACATGAGTTTGATGATTAAAAGCCTAAACTCAAAAATATCTAGATATTAAACTTTAATGTCTGGTTATTACATTTTAATATCAAGATATTACACGTTAATATATAGATCATTGTCCTATACCTAAAAATCCAAATATTGAGTCTCAGTATTCATTTTTCTCCGTGCGATAAGGTAGGAATCGGATAAGTGATACGTGGCCTTGAGGGCATGTATTAGGCATAAATACCTAACTTACTGACATGTTTTTTTCAGTCAAACTTATTTTCACACGTCATATATTATATCAATATAATAATAGTGAAATAAAATCAGTATAATAATCAATATTTGGATTTTTAACTACAGAACAACGACCTAGAGATTAAGGTATAATATCTTGATATTAAAATTCAATATCCACGTATTAAACTTTAAATATAAAATTATCTAGATATGAACCTTTATTAATAACTGGATATTACATTTTAATTTCATTACACCTTAATATATAGATCATTATCCTATAGTTAAAAATCGTGCATTCGTGCATAGAAAATATGATTTTAATTGCATCTGTCGAACGGAAAACTGTTACTATCGTTGCAATATTGTTTGCCATTCCGAAGGTGCAATAGAATTTGTTTTTTTCTGAATTAATATTTAAATAAAATTAGTTTTATAGAAAAAGCTTTTGTTTTGCGCCACCAAGTGGTTGGTAAAAAAATTAAACGAAAAGGCTTGTTCTGTCAGTCTTAAATTTGGAAAATGGAAAACCTACTCATATCCGTGGTTATATAAGCTGTGCTAGCAGGGCTAGAATTAGAAAAGAATTCTTAAATATTTACGGTGCTGGAATTCCAATAGTTTCCAAAAAGTGCGTATACTATGTATGCTTAAAATTATAAATCTAAGTATATTAAAAAAATAAGTTTAACAGAGCACTTGCATCCCGTGCAGAAATTTTGAAAGGGCTCTGGTGGGGCCCTGACTAGTTTTCCCTATCTCCAATCGGGCTCTTGTGAGGAAAACTAGTCGGGCCCCCATCTAGAACGTAACGCTCTGGCCATGGGGGCCCTACTAGATTTTCTAGTAGGGTTCTGGTGGGGGTCGCCCGCCTGTAACCCTATTAAAGAGAAGGGCCCCTACGGGGCCCCTACAGGGCCCCTGTGTTCGATTTAAGTTATTGGGATGAATAATATTCTGCAGTAACATTCAAATTGAGAATATTTTACAATTGATTTAATATTAATAATAATGTAATATTATTTATTATTATTATTATTGACAGCAGCTCGGAGCTTCCATCCTCCTTCCCAGTCCTTGGCGTTGGGAAGAATATTTTTCAAGTCCGTGAGGAAGACTTTCTCATTGATATTTTGGCCCGTTGAATCATTACGCGTGTTGGAAATAGTAGCTGAAATAATAATAGTACACTAAAAATTGCCATTTGCTTAATTATAATTGATTTATTTTGATTTTTGTACTTACCGCAATTTTTGTACATTTACTTATTTGACATTTTTTGTATTATAATATAGGAGAATATTATTTTTATGTTGTGTTATTATTAGATGATATTCACTGTTAAATGATTCGTTCAAATAAAATATGTTAAATTAATAATACATTATTTACCTTTCACGTGGTCGTCGGAGCGAGCAGCTCCAAACATCATAACCTCACTTTCATCGCATTCTTCTTCGACTTTTTGCATTAAACGGAACTTTTTGCTCCGAAATCATCTTTGCTCTTACAGGCGCCTTTCCTCTTCCATCGCGGAGAAGAATAATTGTCAAACACAATACAAAATTACAGCAAGAAATAAAAACACAAAACTTGAAAGCTCTTGCAAAGCAGTGGACAGCTGTACTTTACATAACGTCTTTAACATTAACTGACACATACGTGCCTGGTTCTGAATAAAATGTTCAACAGTGCCCTAAATCAAGTTTTCGGGGAAAAAGCGTTTACATGCACACAAAAAAACAATATTTCTGCATACTAAAACCGTCAAAACCCTCCAAATTAATACTTTAGGTAATAAGAATAAGATTTTAGGAATTTTCTTGTCGGGGCCTCACTAGATACAGATAGATTTGCCATATCTATGCGAAGCATGGAATTCTTCACTAGAACCTGATGGGGCCCCCATTAGTTTTTTCTAGACTAGATATTCTGATAGGGGCCCCTTCAGAACCCAACTTCAAATAGGGAAAGATGGGGAAATTTCTGCACGGGATGTATTTGAATGCAGTCCTAATTCTAATATATAAATATTTTTAGACCTTAAACTATATGATGGTGCTAACAGTAAATTAAGTTTTTCATGTTGCTTTCAGCTTTGTTTCTTTTTTTCTTAACTACCAGACGCAAATCACTGCAGCTAACGGTATAAAAATTTACATCTTCCGTCACTGTTGAAGTGTTGTGCGGCTGTATATACTTATACTATAAAGAAATCTAGGTGTTAGACAATTTATAGTTTATACAGTCAAAAATAAGTTCATGTGAGTAATTGGAAAAGCGGAGAGTTACTGATTTATTTAGTTACTACTACTCTATCAAAGTTTAGCCAAATTGAACTGAATGAATTAGTTACTTAAGACAGGTAAAATCACCATATTTCAAAAAGCGGGTTTCTGGTACTTTACGCAGAAGTGATAGATTAGTTATATCGGAAAATAATTCTAAATACATAATGCATGATACATCTTAGATAAATTAAATTGAATCTTTTAAACAGTTTTTCGACGCGGTTAGTTGAGGTAAAAATATAGGTCTACTCCCATCCTAAGCTAGTTTTTAGCGAGACTAGTTTTCCTTATATTACAGCTTAAAACAAGCCCAAATTCTGTTTTGAATTAAGATTTTTTGTTTGGTTTTGAGCATTTTAGACATTTTGGTAACATTCAATTAATTTACTATACATTACATATATTATTCCCGGAAATTTCAGTAACACTTTTTGGTGCTGATTGATTCTCACCTTTTATGGCGTTCATTTGCGTTTTTATCTGAACTTCACGACGCCAACCCTTTGGGATTTCATTGCGTTTCGCAGTGTCCGCCCTCCGCCAATTCAGGATTCGGGATTCGCGCAGGACTCCCACTTGGAATGAAGGCAAAAGGTTTGTGCAGGGGTTTTGCACAGAGAACAGAAAGAGTGAGTGAGTGAGAGTGAGAGAGGGGGGGGGGGCATTGCAGTATTGACTCCGTCCCGGCTGGTCCCTTCACCGAATTCAGTTTCAATGTCGACGTTATCATCCACCCTCGGTTTCTGTTAGAAACCTTCACGTTCTTCTCCTACCTCCAACGCTTCAACTTTTTCCTCCCTTCCTCCCTTCTTCACTCCTTCCACTACTCAACCCCCGTTGCCATTCCCTTCCGTTTTCATCAGTCAAATAATTGGGGGTGGGAAAGGGTTTAAAGTTTTTACAATGCATTTCAAATCTTTTTTACTTAATTATTAATGACAATCTTCGTTTGGACCTCGAGGCTAATTTATGTGACTAAACTTCACTAATAGCTACATTGGATACTGCAAAAATGAAGTTAACTCTTTTTTCAATTTCAAGTTGAAAAGGCGCCATGAAAGAATGGATTGATAAACACCTTTATTTAGAAAATGCATATTCTTTAAGTTAGATTTCCTGCTTTAACAAAGTCAAGCATAAATATATGATTCAATTTCTTGATATTAGTGCAATAAAACTGAAAACAAAAATAGTGGTAGGTGTTTTGCAAAGGGGGAAATATTCCAATGCTTACCATGGGCCCTATTTTTTACTAGATACGCCTTTGATATTAATACTATTAAAGTGTTGACATAATCATATTACTTATCTTTTTAATCTGTGAGAAAATAACCCCAGGGGAGCTAGAGAGGATTTTTTTCACATGCTAAGAAGTTCCTGTATTAACAGGAACCTGTACATCAACAAAAAATAAAATCGGGACAAATGTATGACTTTTCTTTGAAGATAATTTTATTAACTTTGGGATTATTAGCCATATGATAATGGTTAAGAATTTCTATCTGAGTTAATCAAAAAATATTTTCCGTTTTATCCGTGGCTTAATCAGGCATATTTCCATTTCGAATCATGCAGATAGAAGGTACACGTATACACTGGAATCCCGGTATAAGGACGGTCTCGGGCATGGCCTACAATGGCCTTGGACTTAAAGCGAGAGTCGCTCGGAACGTAAACAGGCGTGTATGAACCATTTCCAGTAGGAATACATAATATTATTAATTAACTGAATTGTGTATAAATGTATTTTTTTATCTCAAAGGATGAACATTTTCTAATAATGAAGACTAATTAATGAAAAGAGAATTTTCAGCGTGATTTTAAAAATAAATGCGAAGTATGGGCGTTAGTCACGGTGCCTATCTCTCGACCCCTTGGAGCCCCTTATCAACGATTGCAGCCGACCGAAATTCTCGGAAGGACTTTCACCGGGAGTCCTTATATCGGGATTCCAATGTACTAGTATGGTTAAAGTAGTATGATTTAGGAATTCAATTTTGCCAAGAAACATCCGTGCAGAGCATGGCTGTATCACCCCAAATTTTGCCTGAACGAAAGCTCCGTTAGGGGCCGTACTTGAATTGCGTAACGGATTATCGGCTCTCTCCAGAACCCTCCCCCCCCCCTTTAAACAAAGGGGGGGGGGGGAAGGTGGAGGGGGGGGGGGGGCCCCCCCCCCCCCCAATTACCCCTTGAGCTGTTACGTAATTTAAGTACGGCCCCTTACCAGTATACGTTTCTTTGCTGGCGCCACGTGACACAATCGAAAGCGACGCTTGTGCGCTTGATCACGCTTTCCGTGTTACATTCGTTAATTAACAAATTAGGGATAAATATCCCATCGACAAAAGATTTTTTCTTCTGAAAATTGAAGGATAATGTGTTTGTGCTGTAAGAGGAATATAAATTTCACCTAGAAATATACTACAAACTCTTAATTTTGTAGGAGTACAAGTGACAGTGAAAAGATAACCTAATATTACGTTAATATAAAAAATTATTTTTTCGGTCAGGCTCTATAGAAGACTTCAAAAGACTTGATTTTTAGTATGTGAATTTATATTTACTTCAATTGAACATGTTTTTCTTCAAGGTTTCACTACAAAAACTTTTATTGATAACGAATCATTTGATGCTCCAGGGTTCTTCATTGTATTATGACAGCTATTCCAGTATAGCTGGATCATGCAAAGTGTTAAGATTCAGCCACACAAGTCTATACCTTAGGAATATGATTTAGGATACTTTGTGGTTAAATATTCTTGGTCTAGCTATAATACACTGAGAAAAAAAAATTTTGGATCCAAAGAAATGCATTTCTTTGATTCTATTCATTTGAGCCAAAAAACCGTTTACTTAATTGTACTAAATATTGTTTAAAAGCAACAAACTCGTGCATTGATTCAAAGGAATCATTTCTTTGGGCGCCATTTCTTTGAAATAAAGAAATATTTCTTGGCCTCAGAATATGAGATAATTAACTCAAGGAATTGACATCTTTAAAACTAAGAACCTAGTTTCCTTAAATCTTGCTTTCGCATCCAAAGAAATATTTTTTTAGTTCAATAATTTTGAGCCTTTGAATTAAAAAATTTTTCATTTGAAAAAAGTAACTCATCGATGCGTGAAACAAATATTTTGGTTTCTTTGAATCAAAGAAATATTGACATAAATGAAAGCAATATTAATTAAGTGAAAGCGATATTTCTTTCGTTCTAATAGAACGTGTCATTAGTCGAATAAAGTAATTTCTTCACTTAAGTAATAATTTATTCACTTGGAAGATATATATCTTTTAATAAATAGAGTGAAGCGATTTATGTCCAATAAATATTTCCTTCAAGTGAAGAAATATATTTTTGAAATAACTTCATACACCATTCGTTCGAAATAATATTTTGATAAAATTCCTTATTTGTACTGAGTAGTTCAGACATATACCGCCAGATGCGCAGATTTTATAGTCTCACAATAGAAATGGATTCTCCAGTCTTTAAGTTAGCTATACATTTTCACCGTAGATATAATCTGAAAAATGTGGTGATTGGTGTTTATCGGTCTTCCTAAGCATTGGTCAGTTGGTCTTGCTTGAAATTCTTTTTCCTACTCCGCGAAAATGAAAATAAATATATTATTATAAATTATAATCATTATAATTGCATTGACTATTTTTTTTCAATGAATGGCCTTGCTTCATTTTCATACTTTAACTATTCAAAATTTTTAAACAATAGGAGAACTTTCTGTTTGAGTAAATTGTTCTTTGAATCAATTAATATTTTCTCAATTCTGTTACGTCTTTTTTTAAAACAATATGCCGCATCTTAGAAACAAATAAATATTTATTTCCGTTGAAAAAAATTTCTTTGTTGCGAAGAAATGTTTAGTTTACCAAAAAATACGCTTATTTGAATCAAAGAATCATATATTTGGTTCAAAAGAAACGTTTGCTCAGTCCGAGTTACATTTATTTGTATGTAATAATTATCTTCTTGGACTTACACCATACTTCTTTACATTACGGAACTCACCTATCATATCAAATACTTATTTATTACAGTCAATAACAAATCTATTTCACTCAACGCATATTTTACAGTGTCGAGTAAGTATTTCTATGCCTTAAGCATGGCGTTCCTCAGATCCAAACAAAAGATTTCTTTAATATGAAGAAATATTTCTTCGGCCATATTCTGCTCTACCATTTCTTTGAATCAAAGAAATTTCCTTTGATTCAAATAAGTTTTTTTTCAGTGTACGTAATCATAATGATATGCTTAAAATAGCCATGTAGCTGAGCGGGCAATACAATATGGTTGGAATAAACTGAATTATGCGTGTACCGTTCATTTATTTCTTTTAGTGAATAAGGCCTGTTTTTGGTCCCTTTCATAATTAGTTTTCTATGTACACAGAAAAAACTACGGTTTCCATTAGAACCCATTTTTGGTTCCAAAGGAGCTGCAACAAAAATGAACCCCACTTGCTGAAAAGGAACCCAAAACGATAAATGAGCTCTAAATGATACCTCAGTTGGTGTTCTAAAGGATCCCGATTATAATTGAGCCTATTTATAAGGAACCTTTTTTTCGCTTTGCTTACTTCGACATTTTGTTTAATTAATATCATAATTTTCACTTCAAAGCACACATGTAATCGAACTCTGATGGACATAACTTAATGAAGATAATTAAAGTGCAAAATATTGCCGCAATTTAAGTAGATATAATGACTTGATAAATATAATTTGCAGGTTATGTAGCAAAGTTGTCAACATAAAGGCATATTCATATGCAAGAAACTTTTCGTCTCAAGTCATCGGTCGTAAATCGATCCCTAACTTACAAGCCCTACTTTGCAAGCGGTTGGTTTGTTTATGCGCCTCCATGTTGTTCTTTAAAAGTGCGCTCTAAAGGAACCCTTTTGGCTCTCTATAGGTATATATTGGAGCTCAAGTTCTAAAGGATACCAACTTTTATTTGAGCCGCAACTTTAGTGAACCCCCATAGTTTTTTCTGTGTAGTGTTTGTACTGCATTCAAGTCAAATTGAATAAAAAAATAGTCATTTTGCATATCTCAAAAATATTTAGTTTTTGTAGAAACCTTCCTGCGAAAATGTAGATCTTAAAAAAAATATTTTGAGTTATGAGTTTATATCTACTAAAATCAGTAGTTATCGAGAAAAACGGGGCATACTTTTTTTATGTTTTACTTAAGCCCTTTTCTCGACCTGGGGTGCTATTCTCGAGACCACTCTAATATTTTAGCATGCTAA